>JAKSZT010037307.1:320999-394113 GCA_026826555.1 Tolypeutes matacus
ATAGATAGATAGATAGATAGATAGATAGATAGATAGATAGATAGATGATAGATAGATAGACAGATAGGGAGGGAGGGAGGGAGGAGGGGAGGGAAGGAGGGAGGACAAAAGTAACAAAACATTAAAATTGCAGGTGGGGATATGTTGGAGTTCTCTGAATGGGGTTTGTATTATTTTTTTCAACTGTCCTGTAAGTTGGAAACAAAGCAAGACTTATATACCACTTCCTATCTATTACATAACTAAAACCTAAAACACTGACAACACCAAATGTTGGCAAGGATGTGGAGCAAAGGAACTCTCATTCATTGCTGGTGGGAAGGCAAAATGATACAGCCACTTTGGAAGACAGTTTGGCAGTTTCTTACAAAGTTAAACATAGTTTTACCATATGATCCAGCAACCTCCCTTCTAGGTATTTACCTAAATGACTTGTAAACTTATGTCTCCCCAAAAACCTGCACGTGATAGTATGATGTTTATAAGGATAGGTAAGTAGATCAAAGAGACAGAATTAGATTCACACACTTATGGTTAACAGATTTATGACTAAGGTATCAGTACAATTCAGTGGAGAAAGGAGAATCTTACAAAAATTATCCTGGACAACTGAATATCCATGTGGGAAAAATGATCTCTATCTCACACCAGATACAAAAATTAATTTATGAAGGATCAAAGACCTAAATGTAAAAGCTAAAACTAAAAAGTTCTAGAAAAAAAGTAAAAGAGAATTTTCACAAATTTGGAGCAACCAAAGATTTCCTGTTCTGCATATAAAAGAAACTAACCATAAGAAATTTAAATTGGACTTCATCAATATTAAAGTCTTTATTCATCAAAAGACTGCTAAGAAAATTAAAGCAAAGGTACAATACATTTATCTGACAAAGTACTTATGCTGAATATTAAAGGAAATCCTACAAATCAATATTAGAAAGGTAAACAACCCAATAAAAATGGACAAAAGCCATGTGCCAGGTGGGCCCTGAGCCTCAGCGGAGTTGCATCACCTACTCTCCAGTTCATTGGACTCACCCAGGACAACTAACAAGGAGGTGAGGATGGACAACCACCATACCAAGGAACGGAGAGAGTCTACAACTGCAAGCAAGAGAGCCCCATCCATCAGTCATACGGGATCGAGGCCCCCTCTCAATTAGAGGTGGAGTGGACATCACCATCCCAGAATCCTCAGGATTGGGGAATGAACTATGGACTAGAGTGGACTTACTGGTATTCTACTATAGACTTGTTGTGATTCTAGCATTGGAAGAGATTACAACATTGATGTGGAGCCATTGGCCACTGGAGGCTCTGAGGGCAGGGGGAGAAAAAACAGTTGTGATACAGGGGCTTTTTCGGGACTCGGGAATCGTCCTGAATGACATTGCAACAACAGATATAGGCCATTTTTTTCATCACATAACATGCAGAACTGTGTGGGAGAGAGTGTGGTCTACAACGTGAACTATGGTCCATGCTCAGTGGCAAAGCCCCAGGATGTGTTTATCAATTGCAATGAATGTATCACACTATTGAAGGATGTTTATGTGGGAGGGCGTGGGAGGTGTGGGGAGTGAGGCATATGGGAATCCCGATATTTTTTGTGTAACATTTATGTAATCTAAGTATCTTTCTAAAAAAATTTTTTAATTATATTAAAAAAAAAAAAAAAGGACAAAAGACTGGAACAAACAGTTCAAAAAAGAAGACATATGACTAGCCAAAAAGAACATGAGTAGATACTCAGTATCATTAGCAATCAAGGAAATAAAATTTAAAACCACAATGAGATACCACTACACAGCCACTAGAAATAACAGGACTAGCAAGTGGTAAGGAGGAGGAGCATCTGACAATCTCACGCATTGCTATAAAATGGTACAATTACTTGGGAAAACCATTTGGCAATTTCATATATTTTATTTTAAATATATGATGACTGTGTGGCATAATCATTCCGGTTTTAGGTATTTTCTCAAGATAACTGGAAATCTATGCCCACAAAAGAATTGTGCAGAAATGTTCCTAGCAGATATAGTTATAACAGCTAAAAAGTGGAACGAACCCAAATATACATCTATAAAAGAATGGATAACCAAATTATGAAGTATTATACAGTGGAGTACTACTCAGCAATAAAATTGAGCCAACAGCTGATATACAAAACAACATGGATGAATCGTACAAACATATTGAGAGAAAAGACAGACACAAAAGAGTACAAATGGTATGATTCCATTGATAGAAAGTTCTAGAACAGACAAAACTAATCTATGGTAGCCAAAATCAAAACAATGGTTGTCTCTGGGAGGAGCTGATAGTGACTTGAAAGGGGCCTGAGGGAACTTTCAGGAGTGATGGGAAAGTTCTACATCTAGATTTGGATTATGTTTACGTATGTGTATACATTTGTCAAAACTCATAGAATTATACCCTTAAAACATACGCAATTTATGGTATATAGAGTAGTCGTCAAAGTTTGTTTCACAATCAGACAGGCATCAGACTTTTCTGCTGCAGCATTCAAAGCTAGAAGACAGACAGGTAGATCTATGTTTACAAAAAAAGAGTGCAGACTCAAAATAGTAAAATCAGCCAAACTTCCTTTTTTTGCTATTCTTTTTTCCTTCTCTCTAGTATATTCGTATTTATATTTCGTAAAAACAGTCTTACATATGCAACATCACCCATATTCGTGTTTTACATGAGGTTTTACTAACTTACACAGTTACAGTTTTTATCTTTCCTTCTAGTAATATACATGACTTAGACCTTCCCTTTCAACCACTGTCATACACATATAATAGCTCTACTAGTTACAAGCACCATGATATGCTTGCACCGTTTCTATTCATTTCCAAAGATTTACAACCTTTTTACCAATTCTGCACATACTAACCCTCAGCTTTCCATTCTCTACCCTCATTCTACTTTCTGGTGACCTACATTCACAATATATCTAGTTCATAATAGCGCAATCATACAGTATTTGCCCTTTTGTGTCTGGCCTGCTTCACTCAACATAATGTCCTCCAGGTTCATCCATATTGTCATATGCTTCATGATTTCATTTCGTCTTATTGCTGCATAATATTCCATCATGTGTATACACCACAGTTTATCTATCTATTCTTCGGTTGATAACCCAGGCAAACTTTTACTCAAGTAAAAGGTCAAAGGGCAAGCACTCCCATCTCTTACCTGGGTGGTGGTTAAACGAGTGTGCTCACTTTGTGAAAAATTCATTGAGTTTTATCCTTATGAATTGTATGCATTTTTCAATAATAATATTTAATATAATTTACTTCAGCTGTATAATGAGTATATTAATAGCACCCAATATGGCTATGAGATTAAATGAAATAATCTATGGAAGAAAGTATAACAATGCCCAGTACACAGTACATATGCAAGAAATGTTACATATTATTTTAATTAAAAGAATAAAAGTGTCCTCCTAGATTTACATCTTTTTAAAGACTTATTTTAGTTTATTACCACCACCACCCCAGCTGCCTGTGCTCACTGTCACCTTTGTGCCCATTCGCTGCACATTCTTCTGTGTCTGCTTGTCTTCTCTTCTTGTCTTCTCTTTAGGAGGCACCAGGAACCAATCCTGGGACCTCTGACGTGGGAGAAAGGCGCCCAATCGCATGAGCCCCCTCAACTCCCTGGTCTGCTGCATCTCTCACTGTCTCTCCTCTGTGTCTCCCTTTGTTGCATCATCTTGCTGCGCCAGCTCTCCGTGGCGCTGGCTGTCAGCTTTCTGCAGCACGGGCCAGCTTGCCTTCATCAGGAGGCTCCAGGAATCGAACCTGGAGCCTCCCATATGGTAGATGGGAGTCCAATCACTTGAACCACATCCATTTCCCTAGATTTACATTTTAAAATTTCTGAAGGGGTAGGCAGGAAAGGATGGAGGGATATATGAAAAAGTATTGGCCAGAGAACAATGGGAGTGGGGTCAGTAAAAGAAATGTGACAACCCTGTGCTGCTGCCTTCGAAGATAGAGAAAAGGGCCACAAACCAAAGCAGCTGCCCTTAGAAAGAACAGATTCTCCTCTAGAGCCTCCAAAAGAAACCAGCCCTGCTGACACCTTGATTTTAGCTTTGTAAGACTCACTTTGGATGTATGCCCTCCAGAACCTTAAGATAATAGACATATTGTTTTAAGTAACTAAAAAAAAATATTAGCCAGGTGTTGATAATTCTAAAAGCTGACTGATGCCTTCATTGAGGTACATTATACTATTCTTTCTATTTTATATATATATATAATTAAAATTTTCATATTACAAAAGAGAATGTAAAAATTGGAAGCAATAGGGATCTTTTTATTAAGATGAATTATATTAAAATTTGGTAGGGAAGTGGATGTGGCGCAAGCAGTTAGGTGCCCACCTGTACTATCAAGTGCAGGTTCAGTTCCTGCTGCCTCCTAAAGAAGACGAACAAGACAGCAAGCTGACACGACAGGCTGGCACGGTGAGCTAATGCAACAAGATAACACAGTGAGATAATGCAATGAAGAGACACAGTGAGGAAATAAAATGAGAGACGCAGAGAGCAGAGGTGGCTTAAGTGATTGGGTGCCTCCCTCCCACATGGGAGGTCCTGGGTTCAGTTCCCAGTGCCTCCTAAAAAGAAGACGAGCAGACAGCAAGTGCAAACAACTCGGGGGGCGGGGGGAGGGGGTAGAAATAAATAAATCTTTTTTTTTGAATTTGGTAAAATAAACTAATAAAACCTAATCTGTGTTGTAACTGTTGGCCAATTTGATTTAATTATGAATTCCAAAAATATAAGTGGATCATGCTTGTAAACTGATCTGTTAATCTGGGCATGATTAGGTTATGATTAGGGCGTTGAGCCCAACTCCTTGGTGGGTGGGGAATCAAATATAAAAGGCAAGGCAAAGAACAGAGTTGAAGCAGTTTTGATGTTGGAGAAAAGGCCCCAGAAGAAGAGAAGTGAGCCGTTCACCTGATAGTCTACAGCTGACCTTGTGGAGGAACCAGAAGAGCTAAGCCGGGAGAGAAATGCAGCCCCGGGAAGAGAGGAACCCCAGAAGCCTGAACCCTGGCAAACGCCGGCAGCTGTCTTGCTCCAACACGTGGCAATAAACTTTGGTGAGAAGAAACTCACCAAACGCTTTATGGCCTGGTATCTGTGGACTTCTACCCCAGATAAATACCCTTTATAAAGACCAACCCATTTTTGGTATTTCACATTAGCACCCCTTTGGCTGACTAATGCATATGTAATAACATATATGGAAAGAGGGGAAAGGGCGTTCTCAAACATAAAAGAACTCAGGATATGGAGGCCATGAGCCCTTCTTGAAAAGAACTACTTAGTGAAATTCCAGCAATTAAAAGATAAATCAACAAGTTAGAACTCAGGAGGAGAAGATGAAGTAAAAGGACTGGTGGGTGACCTTTGAATACATTAAATATAAAATGAACTTTAAATAACTAAGTAAACTGCAGTCACAAAACAGAATTTAAATGTGATAAAACTTGGTGTAAAACTAATAACGCTAATGTTCTCAGTTTCTTTGCAAGGAATCAATATTGTCTAAAATGAAAACGTGGTTTTAAAAAAAAAAAAAAGCATAGCAATGCTGTAAGACCACCAGCGCTGGTTTCAGATTTGGGTTGTCACTCAAACTCCCAAGCCACGACAAACAGGCGGACCCCGCACCAAGTCATTTAGCTTTGAGAAAGGATACAGCGCAGGGAGCAGCAGCCCAGGGGCCTCAGGGCCACAGGCGCCACAGTGCCTGAGGGATGAGAACCAGCCCGGGACAGGCCACGCGGTCACAGAGAAGCCGCAGCGCCTGGGGCCCCTCCTTAGACCCCCTGCTAGTGCCCCCGCACCTAGGCGCGCTCCTCGGTCTGCGGAGTGCAGCTGCCGCGCGTCCACGACGAGCAGGGGCGGCGCGGGGGGCGGCTCGGCCGAGCAGGTGCGCCCCCTTGCGGTGGATGCGTGCCTCCCGCTCCCGCGGCGGGGAGGCTGGCAAGCGGTCAGACTTGCTCCTCGGGGCCCCTGAGACTGGAGGAACGTTTACCTCTAAATGTCACTCGGTCTCTTTTCTTAGGGGAATTTTGTAAGGGGAAAAATACCTTTTGTGGGGAGGAAATGGATTTGCAATTCAAGAATTTCTTCAGTTTCACTTCAGATTCATTTTCTTCCATTAGATGCGAGTAAAATTAAATCTTTTTCACTAAAAAAGAATAGACATATGGCATGATCCCATTTTATGAAAGTATTTCTATCTCCCCTTCTATCTGTAAAAAATGCATAGAAATATGTCTAGGATGCTGTACCAGAAATGTTAATGATGGCTATATTTGAATGATGGAACTTGAGGTTGAGGTAATACTTTTTTCTTTTTATACTTTTCCTCAGTTCTTAAACTGTTTATAGGGAACTTATACTGTTTTCACAGAAAGAATAAAGTGATTTTCCTTTTTAATTTTTTTTCTAATTTTTTAAAATTATTTTTGTTTCCCTTTTTTTAAAAAAATACATTTTAGCAAGAGCCCAAAGGGTTTAAAGCTTCCATATTTTACATCAGTTCTCCCGCTCATCCTCCCTGATCCCCAGCTCTCCCTCCAAGCGCCCTCAGCCTCCTCCATTTCCCTCTTCCCTCCCTCTTCACCTCCCAGCTTTCCACTTCCCTTTAACCCCGGTCTTTCCCCCTCCTCTGCTTTCCAGTTCTGGCCCCTCTCCCCACTGGCCCGATGCCCTATCTCACTGCCAAATGCCCCACTAGCCCATGGGGGTGAAGGTGGTAGGCTCCTTTCCTTCTTCTGCAGGAGGCTGGGGTGAAGGCATTTTCACCCCATTGACCTTTTCTTTCCCTCCTCCCACCCCAAAGTCCTCCCACCAAGAGAGGAGTTGAGAGCAGTGAAGGTGGGAGAGGAATCAGGAGAGCCCTGCAGCTCTGGGGCGAGGCTCACCCACAGGATTCTGGGGTGGCAGTGAGGGGGAGCTAGAATCTTATTCCCTGCTGCATGTCATCCCCCAGCTCCACATGACCCCTTACCTTTTGCCCTCGACCTCTTTGCCCAATACATCATCAGCTTCTGCTTAGGTTGTCACGTTCTCTCTGCCCCTGGAGAGAGCTCAAGTGTGGCCCAGCAGTTCCCCCTCCCTGACCTGTCTCTCCACAATGACCTGCCTCTCCACAACGACCCTGTGTCGGGGGAGCAGTGAGCAAATTGGCCCAAGCCATCATCCCCAAAGCCATGGAGACTCAAGTAAGACAGGGCCAGGCCAGCCAGGCAGGCTGAAGGCTACCTGCAGTTTTCAAAGGACATCAATAAAGCACGGGCGAAAGATGGCAGGGGCTGGGAGGGCTTTGGGCAAACAACCATGCCCCAGGGTAGACTCTGGTTACCAAAGCAAAGAGAAACAAAGCAAACTGGTGATTACAGTCATGGACAGTCAACTTTCAATGACACGTGGCTCCCTGGGGTGGGAGAGAAACCCACATGCCTGGCGTCTCTGGTGCTCGGTCCTCGGAAGGAGCAAGTCTCCCTCTGAGGACTCCAGGTCTAACATAAGCCGGCTCAACCCAGTAAGGTACTCTGTGCCCCACCCCCTTCCCAGGTGGACCTCTGGGGGCTTCGAGGGATGTGGATGTTGGTGAGGAGGAGATCCAGAGATATGAACCCAGGCCATTCAGGACAGGGAGAGGGCCTGAGGGGGTTCTTAGTGATGTGTGGGGTTAAGAAAGAGAGTTGAAGAGTGAAGGTCAAGAGAAGCGGGGCAGGAAGAGTTAAGGAAGCCAGTGCACCGACCTCATGGAGGAGTCGGGATTGTGGGGAGTCAGGCCATGCAGTTGACGGAGGACTGGAGCTGCTGAGAGAGGACAGGAAGGAAAATAAGGAGGCTGCCCCCACAAGTGGGGGTGTGGCTGTAGATGCGAAGACTGGCCCTCATCTCCTTCCTGCCCCCCACCCCAGACCTCTGGGTCCTTCTCCTTGGATGGGTGGCAAGGATGGAAGGAAATTCTTCACAGAATACCCTTTGTACCCTTTTAGCTGTGAACCATGTTAATGATAAACATTTTTTAAAATTATATTTTAAGGAAAATATCCCTAAGTCACACAAAGAAGGGACTCAGAGGCCCTCCTTGGCCTGCCCAGGGGCTGGGGAAGTCCGTGGGTCCAGGTTGGCAGGAGCCCCAGGAAAGCCCATGCTGGATGCAGGGCTGGCACTGCAGGTCCCACGGGGCACATCCAGACCTGGCTCATTCGGGGCTGGATAACTGGAACAGAGCCCACCCCAAAATGGCAAACGAAATGCAGGATGCCCGTGCAGTACTGGAGACATACTTATACTAAAAAAATTATCCGTTGTTTCTCTGAAATTCAAATTTAAATGGGCATTCCGTATTTTATCTGGCAACCCTACACCCACCCCAGTGTTGGCTGGGGAATAGGAGCCGTTCTTGCAGCTTTCTTTTTTCATTTTTCCGTTTTCATTGTTTAATTTTTAACCCAGTTTCCACAGCCTCGCCAGCCTGTGAACGCAAATGAGTTCACTTAAGTATAATCAACGTCCCTGGCCGCCCCATCTAACGCAGGCCCCCTTCCCGCTGAGGTGCCAGGGTCTGGGGCTCCTGTTCGGGTGCGGGGCCCGCCGTCCTCTAGGCCACGTGAGCGCAGCCGCTGCCGGGCCTGGGCCGTGGCCGGGACCGTCGGGGCGCCCTCTACCGGCGAGCCCCAGGCTGCTAAGCGGAGCCGCCCGGGGCGCTGGGCAACCCGAGCGCGGGGCCAGAGCTGCTCCGGCGCGGAAAAAGGCCCGCCCCGGCCGCGCACCCCACAGCCGCTGGCCTCTCCAACGGCCAGCCCCGGCCCTGCCCGCTTCTCCCACCTCCCGCCTCACCAGCTCCTGGCTTCGTCCACTCCGCGTGGGCAGCTGGGCCCGGGACTTCCTCTTGCCCCCCACAACCGCTCAGCCTGGCTCCTCCAAGAGGCTGCAGGCCAGCCCTGGAAAAAAGCCCGCCGCCCCCAGGGCCCCGGCCAGGAGGGACCCCTCAGCCGCCCTCCTGCCCTTCGCCCACAGCATCCTGGAGGCGGGTCGCCAGGGAAACCCCTCCCTGCACTGACAGATGAGCCTGTGTCCATTCAAACCTCCTGCCCTCCTGCCCTCCCGCCTGCCCCAGCAGCGCCTCAGTCCGGCTGGAGGCTTCTTTAAGGCCTGTCCTTTTTCTGTCTCCCCTCAAGGCAGGGACGGGTCTGTCCCGGTGGCCACCAGGCCCAGAGCGGAGCCCATGAGCACCCAAATGGAGGCTGAGAGGCTGTGGTGGGGGCTGAGGGGCCTCCCTGGGTGAAGGGCAAGGAGTGATCTTTTTTTTTTTTTTTTTTTTTTAAATAAAGACACTTTATTTACATTGAAAATACAAAATAAACCACAGGACAAACTACTGTGCAAGGGGAGGAATGGCCTCACACTAACTCCCTCCCCCATCCCAGAATAACTATATAAAAAATTAAAAAGGCCCTAAAAGTGGGGTAGGGGCAGGGCTGGAAGCACCTTTGCAGATGGGGGATTGGGGCCTGCACTCCTCAGCCAGAGCACCCCCTCCCCTCCCCCGCTCCAGGGCAGAGTGGACCCTGGCTTGTGTCCTCTGAGCCCTGGGCCTGGTGAGGAGGGGACACAACTGCCAGGGCCATCGGTGACCATTGCAGAGGCCCCCAGCGGAGGACCCTGACATCTGACTCCAAGGGGTTGGGGCAGGTAGGTGGGTGAGTGACTTTGGGGAGTGGGCACAGGGTGGGCATCCCGGATGTGGATCTGCACCGGGTTCCAGGGAGCAGCCAAGTCGGGGCAGGGCTATGGGGTCCTCAAAGCGATGAGGTTGTCGAGTCCACCACCTCGCGGCCGTTGCAAACGGTGGGGACAAATTGGGAGCCAGTACCTGTGGAGAGGAAGCTGGAGTTTGGGGTTGACCCCCAGGGCCTCCCCGGAGGATGGGCAGCAGGGCCGGCAGGGCTGCGGAGGGAAGGCTGCTTCCTTCCACCCGCTCCAGTCTAACCTCCTCTGGGGGCACCCACCCCACCCTCACCCCCAACCCCAGCCAAGGCCTCTCGGCCGCTCGCAGGGTGGCCTACAAGGCCTGAGGAGCTGGGCAGGGAGAGGGGGCCCTGGTGGAGAGGGGTGCTCCGGGCCAGCACTGACCTTGGCCCAGGCTGGAGCCGGCCCTGGCAGTGGTGCTGCTGAAGCGGCTGGTGGGCGCACGGTGGCTGACCACGTTCTTCTGCGGCTGGAAGAGGATGATGTGCAGCTTGGGTGCAAAGAGGCAGCCAAGCACCACGGAGCCGCTGAGGCTGACGGACACACACATGGTGGTGGTCTGCACCTGCGGTGGGGGAGTCGGGGAGCAGGCAGGAGCATGGATATGAGTCCGGCCCAGAGGCCTGTGCCTGGCCCCGGGGCCTGTTCTGCCTGAGCTGTGGTGGTGAAGTGGGGGGGAGGCAGGGAGCAGTAAGCATTCCAAAGCGGGCCCTGGTCCACTTGCAGGCCCAGGAGGATTTCCAGGAAGCCTGAGAACGGGCGCAGCGGCAACCCCAGTAGACCATTTTCCAAGGAGGCTGGAGTTCCAGCCCTGGGGTATGAACGTGTGGGGTAGCCTGTGTGCACGCAGGTGGGGTGGGGGCGTGGGGGGGGGGTTGGAGCACACGTGTCTAGGTACGTGTATGTTGGTGACTCTGTGTGGGTGAGGTGTGTATGTAGGGGGTGGTGAGAGTGCGTGTGGGTGTATACAGGTGCAAGAGGGTGGGCGTGAGATGCATGTGTGAGTGGAGAGATGCGTTGTGTGTGCCAGTGTGTTTGTATGTGTGTGTGCATATGGGAGTGTGTCTCTTCATGAATGTGTGTGTGTTTGTATGTACACAGGTGTGGGGGGCATGTGTATGTGGGTACTGAGTGTGTATGTCTCGGGTGAGCCCTTAGCCACTAGGATTGGCATGCAAATCATATGCAAATGCTGGCTGAGTCAGAGCAGACTCCCTCCCCAGCCTTGGCCTCCACCACCCAGGCAGGTGGCCCAGCAGGTGCAAGCAGAGCAGCCATGCCTGGCGGTCCCTGCCCCCCCAGCACTGCACCACCACACCTCTGTCCTGGCGGAAGGGGCCTTTGCAGGGCCGCTCACTTTTCCTGCTGCTCTAATTAAGATGGGCAGTTAAGACCCTGTTCTGTACTCTCAAGCTGGGTGGCCTCAGGCAGAAACTGAACTCCTTTGAGTCTTTCTCTTTATCCATAAAAATGGCGAGAGCCACAGAGCTTACACCAGAACCGTGAGGACGACCCACTTATCATTCAGAACTCAGCATGTGTCACCTCCTCAGAGAGGCCCTCCCTGACTGTCCTACCTGAAGCAGCCATCGCCCCCTTGGAGCTAGGGAGGCCCTATTGCAGGCCACCAACCAGGGGGTGGTTTTCACCTGTTTTAAGTTTTCTGAGCCCTATACCACTCTCCTCACATCACCTTTCCTACCTCCCCAGCTTCATCTTTCAACCCCAGAGCTGCCATGATGCACAACTCCAGGAGGCACCATGCAGCACTGAACAACTCCAGGGCTGTATAGCTTGACAGCCCTGTCACCCCCATTCCACCTCCACCTCTTCCTACCATTCCACCAATTGGACCTCTCCCAATGCGGGAAGTCAACACAGACCCACTGCTATAATCAGTCTCCTTATGGGCTGCCCTCCCCCTGCCCTCCCCCACCTCCTCCACCCTGCCCATCCTGTAGCGCCCAGTTCGAGGACTCCTCTTCCAAGAAGCCCTCCCTCATCACACACACACACAGCACAGACATACTCACCTGCCCCCCTCTTCTGCACTCTCACCAGGGGCCCTTTGTCAACCTTATCCAGTCAGCAGCATATCCAGAATTAGCTCTTTAGTTAATTCCCTGGTCACTCCACCTGGCCCAGGTCTCCCCTTCTGTGGCCGACCCCTCAGTGGAGCAGGACAGAGTCCCCGCTCCCACGGACAGACCTCTGCACTCCCATCTCCTCCAAGGTAAGGGGATGACATCCGAGTCCTGAAATCTCCTCTTGGCGCTCCCTCCTGCCTCCACCTCTCTGGCCAATTCCCCAGGCCCCACTCAGCCCTCCCGTCTTCCCCTGGGGTCCTGCTTCAACTGGGCTGTGTGCCCCTGGGTGAGCATTTAACCTGTTGGAGCCTCAGAGTTATCAGGAGATTAAGTGAGATCAGGAAACAGCATCAGTGTCCCGCCCCTCCCACCTCTGTGGCAGGGGGCTCACCCGGTAGTCACTGGAGGTGACGTAGAAGATGGGCAGGAAGGCAAGCCAGATGATGCAGGTGGTGTACATGGTGAAGCCAATGAACTTGGCCTCGTTGAAGTTCTCGGGGCACTTCCGGGTCTTGAAGGCATAAAGCGTGCAGAGCGCAATGAGGAGCACGTTGTAGGCCAGCGAGCCCAGCATGCTCGCATCACGGTGGTTGCAGCGCAGGGTGACCACTTCCCGCCGCTCAGGGGCTGTCTCCTTGCCCGTGCCCGGAGCCTCCATCACCAGCCAGGCGACCACGATGAGCAGCTGGCCAGAGATAAGTGCCAGGCAGATGGCCACTTGCGAGGCAGGACTGATGAAGCGTGGCCGCTGGGTACCCTCTCGGGCCCCCCCGAAGATGCGTGCGATGCGGTTGGTCTTGGTGAGCAGGGCTGAGTAGCAGACGGAGAAGGCAGTGCCCAAGCCGAGGCGCCGCAAGGTGCACACCACCGTGGACGGCTTGGCGATGAAGACGAAGGTCATGCAGTAGCAGAGGAAGACGCCGCCCAGCAGGATGTAGCAGAGCTCCCGGCCTGAGGCCTTGACCACCGGCGTGGCATTGTGCCGCACAAAGACGCCCAGCACGAAGAGGGTGGCCAGGGCGCCCAGGCAGGCGATGGTGACAGGCCCCACGGCCCAGGCGTCGCCCCAACGGATGTACTCCTGAGGCAGCTCAAAGCAGCCCGTCAGGCTGGCATTGGGCCAGTAGCCTAGGCCGCAGTCGGAGCAGGTGAACTCATCCAGCCGGTACTCGTAGGGCTGGCACGGGATGCAGAGCCAGCAGCAGACCTCACCAGGCTGCACGCTCTTCACCTCGTTCTGGAGGCAGGGCTCGCTGCAGCGAGAGGCGGGCAGGGGCCCGGCCGAGGGCGAGGCCCAGGGGATGAGGCTGGTGTCCAGGGTCAGGCCTTCTGCCCAGTAGCCCACCTTCTGGTAGCGATAGCGCCCACTACCCGCCCGCAGATAGGTGAAGATGTTGTAGCGGCCAATTCCATCACCAAAGCGGTCGAAGCGGACCTCACTGTGGGTGTCAGCCGGGCGGAACGGGGCTGGGGGCAGGAGAGGGAAGGAAGAGAGGGTCAGATTGGTGGGGTACCCTGATGTGACCTCAACCCTCACTCTAACATGGAACCCAAACCCCAGAGCTCAAGCCACCACTAGTCCTTCTGATCCTCACCCAACACTGAAGTCCTGCTTGATCCCAGCCTTTTTCCAAATGAGAAACTACAACTTCCTGCCCCTAAAGCCCAATATCAAACCCCAATCCTAAAGAAAAAAATAAAAAACAAAAAATTTAAAAATTAAAAAAAAAAAAAAAACCCAATCCTCACCAACCCCAAACTCCAAATATAACCCCAATCTTAAAGCCCAGACATGTCCCCAAACCTAATGCCCACACCGATCCCCAACCACAATGCCCCAAACCCCATCTTAGCTGTGGTCTCCAACCCCTTCCCAGTCAAACATCAACCCAGGTCCCAAACCCCAGCTTTCTTCAGAGCATACAGCACAACCCTCTCTCCAACTTAACACAGAGGCCCCAAAGCTAAATCCAGCCTCAGGGTCAGCCCTGGTCCCACTTAATCCTATAAATGCCAACTCCAGCTCCAGCCCCCACCAGTCCTAACACTGACACCAGTGCAAACTGAACCCCAACCTCAGGGGCTGCCTGCTGAATGTCGGAATGTCCTCGGCAGCTCACAAACCACTTCCACTCCCCTGTGCCCACCCTGTGCCCACCCCAGCCCCTGTGGACCTCACATCCCCCAGCCAGGCTCAGGGGCCAAGGTTATTGTCATCCCGGGTCCCAGTGAGAAATCAGGGCTCAAGCCGCAGATGGTGTGCTTAAGGCCCCATGAGGGAATGGCACAGCCAGGGTCCAAGCCCAGGACCCCAAGGCCCTCCTCTTTCCATCCAGCCTCAAAGTTCTCAAATTCCAGCTCTAGCCCTTCTGCGACCTCCACCAGGCCCAGCAGGCTGAATGCAGCCTGGCTCTAACAGCAGCCCAGGCCAGCTCCAGACGCCACCCCAACCCCCAGGGCGATTCTACCGGGACTCTGGATGTCAGTCTTATTGGAATGACTGTTAAGTCTTAACCCAGCACCCTCTCCCACTGTTCCCACCATGACTTCTTCCCTGAAGCACGGTGATGGTCCTGGGGCATACTTTTTTTTTTCTTTTCCTTTCATTTTTTTTAAAGTTTAAAACTGGAATTTTAATTAAAATAGCTTTTGGTTTGAGGAAACTGTGGCTACTGTGAGTGGAAAATCAAAATTAGGAATTAAAAGTTTCCCAGAAAATGGAGCATCAGCCTGACACCACCAAGCCACCCTTACTCTGCCTCTCACAGATGTTCTGCTGCCTGAGCATGGGCTTGCAGTCCCCTGGCCTCCACGTCTGGCATGAGGAGGCAGGGGGTAGAGGGCAAGGCTCAAGCAGGAGCCAGAGACTCTCAAAGTGGCAGGACCAGCCCAGAGGTCTACTCTCCGTAATTGCCGCAGAAGGCGGAACATGAGCCCTGGCTCGGGTTGGAGTCCTCTCTGCCATGCCACCCTTGTCCTGGCTCTGACACCAGGTCCCTGGGTGAGCCCTTTACCCCCTTTAGGCTGTCTTCTTAGCCAAAGAATGGAACCCGAGGGCCTGCTACCCGCCCCTCCAGGCCCAGCAGCCCGGTGGACACTGGCCAGCACCATTACCATCAAACTTGACATTGAGCACAAAGTCCTTGTAGAGGCGGCGCCCATTGACAGGCCTCATGGCGTCGCAGAGGCGAGTGGTATTGGGACAGATCGCATGGTGCATGTTGTGCAGTGCGTGGGCCATGGCATACACTGCATTGACCACGAACATGATCTTCGATTCCTGCTCGAAGGGCACGGCCCGCAGCGAGTGGGTAGCACAGTCTCGCTGTCGGAAGCTGCAGCGGAACCTCTGCTCCCAAAACTCGCGGAACCAGGGGTTCCGACTGTTGTTCCAGGGGTCCAGGCTCTGGAAGTAGGAGGCAAAGTCGCTGATGGGGTAGGAGGCCAGCTCGATGGTGATGGCGCCCTCCGCGGCCCCCTCGCTGCCCGCCACCACGCTCTCCAAGGCCCCCCAGCCATCACTGGCCACCCAGGTGAAGCTGGCATTGAGGCGCTGGGTGGCAGCGAGCAGCTCACGGGCGTCCTCAGAGCGGGTGAACAGGACGGCCACGCGGGCGCTGGGCTTCTGCAGCAGGGCTCGCACCACGCCCTCGAAGGCTGCACGGCTCATGGCACGGCCTACCTTCTCCGAGGTGGCCACACATATGTTGCGGGCTCGGGCCTCTAGCTCAAAGGCCTCGATGCCTGTCTCACCATAGTCACCCTCAGACGCCACGGTGGACACATAGGTCCAGTTGAAGAAGCGGAGGATCTCTGCCATGGCTTTGGCTTGGAAGAAGTCGGGGGGCACTGTACGGGCAAAGTAGTCGTAGCGGGACTTGTCACTCAGCTTGGCACTGGTGGAGGCGTAGCTGATCTGTGGGATCTGAAAGAGCCGCAGGAGGTTGGCCACCTAGGGAAGGGGTAGAGGGCAAAGATCAGGGACCGGGTCAAACACTACAGACCAATGTGCCCCCAAAGCCAGCGGGACCTCAGGATCAGTTGTCTGTCAGGTCAGCCCTGAGCTCTCCTTCACCCAAAAGACCTGTATCCTGACTTGATGGGAGTTTTCTCTCCCTTCCCAAGGGCTGGGAGAAAAAGACCCAGGGCCAAGGCACCAGCATCCCAGGCCACACCTGAACTCCTCTGCTGTCCCTCTCCAGGTGCACAGCACAAAGGTGGGGGCCAAGAGAAGGCCCGACCCCTGGGTGGAGAAAGGCAGGCACTTGGCTACATCAGGGGCAGAGAGAAATACTGCATGGCATCTGGGAAGCTCAGGGCAAACAACCCTTCCCCTGAGTCAATCCTGATGGCCACAGGAAGGGAGACCCATGCCTGAGGGCTCCATGGCCCTGAGAGGTAAAGAGTTAGTTTCCTTTGGGTGCCTAAGCCTGAAAGAAACATTGATTGGCACCCCACCCCCCACCCTTGGGTCCCTGAGGCCCACCCACAGGAGTGGGGTCCAGCTCAGGAACTGGTGCGAGAGCAAGGCGTGGCTCAGGGTGCATGGGAGGGGCCTGGGTCCTGTCTTTGCAATTGGGAGCATAGGCTCTGACCCTGACAGTCCAGGGGCAATGCCCCCTCCCACACTTCTTAACTCTGTGTCCCTGGGCAAAGATAGCAAACCTCCCTGGGCCTTGGTTCTCATCCCTACTTTACAAGGCAGAGAGGATAACGCATGCGAGGCCACAGTGCCTGGAATACAAAGTGAATAGGGATATGGGCAAGACAAAAGAGGTGGGAATGAGGGGAAATCAGTAATGGGCAGAGTGGAGGGGGGAGGGGGGCCTTGCCCTGACCAGGACAAGTGGAAAACAGGCAGATCCTGATGTGCAGGCCCTGGTCCTGGAGGGAGGCAGCTTGGGGTTGGGGAAGGAGGTACCTAAGCTCCTGGACATGAATGCCTGGGTCCCTAAAGAGGACTGTGGAGGGGGGCTACCAGGAAAGTACCCCAAAGGCCCTAAAGCCATCAGCAGGGAGGAGGCTTCCCATCTGTCCCTGCCACCAGCCAGGGCTGTAGATGTCAGTGCTGGCAAAGCCACATCTATCCAAGTTGCTACCTGGCCACCTCCAGGTAATCCATCTCTCACTGTGGGGGAAACAGCCAGGCCTCCTCCACCCCAGGTTAGTAACCTACTCCATGGTTCAGACTTCTGCTTCATTGTCCTGAACAAGCATTCCAGGCAGGCGCCCTGGCCCTGGCCCTGACGGCAGTGTCCTCAGCCAGCCTCTCCTAAAGGAAACTGAGGCCCCAGTAAAGGTCTCCCTTATAGCTCCTCCTCACTCCCACAAGTCCATACTCACCTTCCAGCAGCCTATGCTGGGCACCAGTCAGGGAGCAGGAGGACCCCACCTGGCCTAAAGCAGCCAGGTGTGCCAGCCTAAGTGACACCCAGGGAGCAGTGGAGGGAGGTCAGCTGGGTGGCACCCTCTGCAAGCTCTGACCCCAGGCCCTGCTCAGGATGGGGGTCTGATTCCTTCACCTTCCCACCCATTCAGATGCTGTGCTGCCAGGAGGCCCTGGGGTGCCCCGCCTCCAGCATATTCTCTGCTTCTCTTCCTCATCCTCCTGCGTCCCCCACTCCTCTGTTTCTCCTCTCTGCCCATGTCTCTCCAACCCAGGGAGAGATGAGCTGACAGACAGGGGGGCCTTGGCTGAGAGCCCTGCATTCATGTTCCCACTCTGCCATTGCCTCAGTTTCCTCATGTGTAAAATGGTTAAAGAGCCATAATAGCTGCTAATATCGATTAAGCTTTTATGGCTTGCCAGGCCTTCTTATACCTTCTTTGCATGCATCACCTCAGTAAATTTCCACACAACTCTAAGGGTGGAAAGTGTTGAGATCCATTTTATAAAAAGAAAACTGAGTTGAGGAAAGAAGTCACCAGCTCAAGGTCACACAATTGTAAGTGGGGGAGCCAGAATTCAAACCCAGAGGTCAGATAGAACTGTATGTGTGGGCGCACACACACGTGTGTGGTGGGAGCAGGGTATTACCCTTGCACAATCTCTAAAATTTGACCCCCATTATGTGACAATTCCTTAGTCTTGTGTAAAAGCTACACAAAGGAAGCTTCTAGTCTCCCTTCAGGGGCACGGCAGCCCCGGAACCCCTGCTCAGTGGGAATTGTGTGCTGCCATTTCCTCCGTACCTGGATGGAGACGTCACTGTAGGAGCCACCAATGACGCCAGTGATGGCGGTGGGAGCATCGCCGTGGGTGGCGTAGGAGCCATCGGGGCAGATATGGCGGGAGCCATCGGCACCGCGGCTCAGCGAGGCACGCACGAAGTCAAGAGCCTGCTCCAGGGCGTGCGTGTCCTTGGAGCAGCTGTCGAGGATGTGCGCCCCTAGGCGCACGCCGGGCAGCAGGTGCGGGTCGCGGTTGATGCGATCCAGTGCAAAAAGCATGGCCTCCAGGCGCTGGATGCCGCGGTGCTCGTTGACCGGACCACACTCCTCAGTCGGGCCACCCTTCTGGTGCACCGGGAACAGCCCGCCCAGCACCAGGTCCCCCTCCAGGGTCAGCACCTTCTTAGCTGGGCCCTCTGCCACGGTGCCCCACAGCAGCAGCAGTGCCAGGAGCCCCATCAGCGATCCCATGGCCCCGAGGGGAGCAGGTGGGCCCAGCAGACCCGAGCCTCCAGGGGATGAGGGTAGAAGCAGCAAAGGCAAAGAGGAAACAGGGCAGGAAGAAACAGAGAAGGACAGACAGGAAAAGAGATGAGAAGGGGCCCAGCTCCTGCAGAGAGATAGAGAGACAGATAGACAGGAAGAAGTAGAACCTGAGAGCAGCTTCCCCTTTGGACTAGCCCCTGACACCCCACTTCCCTTTGCCAGGGGTCAGGAGCCCAGGAGAGGGTGGTGTCACTAACCAGGCTGAGCAGCTCCTGGGATGTCCCCTGGGCCTGTCTTAGCCCTGCCCTGCCTGGGGCTGGGGCTGGGCCCTGTGCCCATCCCACACTCATTAGAGGGGGGGGTGGGGAAGCAAGGAGTGGGGCCCTGGGCAGAGGACAGGAGATCCCAGACGAGACCATGGTGCTCCAAATGCTCCAAGGTGTCTGACACCTTACACAAGCCTCACAGGACCCAAGGTCAACATCTTTGCAGCAGAGGCCACATTAGAGTTACAGACTCAGGGATACAGTCCCCACCCTGGGCCTTGGATTCCCAGAGAGAGAGAGAGAGAGAATTTCTGGCTGAGGGCCCACCAGGGAAGAGTGAGGGGAAAATCGCTGAGCTACAGTCTCCAACTTCTGGGGAGAAAGAAGCTCAGGTGAACATACACGGGATCTAGCCTCTGGTTCTTAGAAAACCATTCCCAGAGTCTCTTGACTGAGGAAGGAATAGAGACCCCTAGCTGGCCCCTGGGAGGGACACCAACTGACCACAGGTCCTAGGTCAACAGGTCGAGTAGATGGGGGCTGTGGGGGGAGGGCAGGTCATCTGGTCAATCTCAAAACAGTTTTGAGGGTGAGACTTTTGGAGTCTTTAGCTCCAGGTAAGAGGTTGTTTGAGACTTTGTGCCTTGGTTTCCTCTTCCGAGGCAAGTCAGCTCAGAACCAAGCAGAGAAATTCACCATCTTCAATCTCGCCATCCTCAGTCTCAGGGCTCTGCCCACCCTGGCCTTCCCTCAGAGACACCCTCCCTTCCCTCCCTCGCTTCCTCCCTCCATCTTCCACTCTGTACCCCATCATTTGCGCCCCAGCTGCCTTCCCAGAAATGCTCCCCATACAGGTTCTCACAATCGCACAGGTTTGGAAAGGCTGGGAGAGGTATACACATCTTTCCTCAGAGTCAAAAAGGAAATTGAGGCTGAGGAAGGGCAGCAATTAGTTCAAGAACCCCAGGTTCTGGCCACAGAGACTGGAGCGCCTCACTTTGCCCCTCAGCTCCCCAGGGCTAATCCGCCCGCTGGTGCCCAGGCAAGTGGACTGGGGTCCTGAAGGAGTGGCTCAACCAGGAAAATAGGAGAGACAAGGATGGAGACAAACAGAGGAGGACAGGGACAGAGATGGGGACGGAGGCCAGAAGCAATCGAGACAGCCAGCCTCCCACACGGAGATGCCATCCCGGGCTCAGAGGCAGGTAGCTCCGGGGACAGGGCCATAAAATCAGGCAGAGCGAGTCCAAAAGGCTGAGACAAAGACAGAGGCACAGACAGAAAGACGGACCAAAGGACGGAGGAGCAGGAGCAGCGAGGGTGCGCGATGCAGAGCGCGCGCCCTTTGGGGAAGAAAGGCGGGATGCCCGAAGAGGTCTTCCCGCTTCCCGGAGCTCCGGGCGAGCGCCGTCTGGACGCCCTGGCCCGGTCCGGGCGCCCCAGAACTCGAGGGTCCGCGGAGCCCCGGGACATGGGTTCAGGAACGATAAGGTCGCGGCGGCCGCGACACCACGGGCTCACCCTACCTGGTGCGCCCGGCTCTGGCGCGGAGAGAAACGGAGAGGAGCGGGGGCCGCGGGGCTCAGGCTCCCGCTCGCTCGCTTGCTGGGCGGCTCTGCGCTCTCCGCCCGCCAGCTCGCCCGCCCCGCCGCTTTCAATCGCGGCCCGCCCCGCCCCCGGCCCTGGCCCGCCCGCGGCCCCTCCTCCGTTCCCTCCCCACTCACGGTCTCCCGCTCCCAATCGGGGCCCCGCCTCCCTCCAGACCTCTCCACCGCTCTCCTCGCCGTGCGCTTGTTCTCTGGCTGCTCGCGGGGCCACCGGGTCTGGAGCTGTCCGCAGCGTGGTGCTGAATTCCCGGGCGCTCCCGCTGCGCTTTGGAGCAGGAGTCTCTGGGAGTCCTCTCCGCCCCGCTGTCAGAACGCGTTGCGGAAAGCAGCGAGCGTGGGGGCACAGGACTGGGAAGGTCAGGGGCCACTGAGGCCCGGGAGGTACACACAGTGCTGTGGATTTCCATCTGCAAGAGCGGAGGGTCTGGCCCTAGGTTAGCGGGATGCTAATGCGGGATAGCCTGCGGGGCACATGTGAGATAGGTGGACTGCTTAGCCTGCAGTCCACAAGTCTGTCCCTGTCCTCATATCCATCCTTTGCACCCAGCAACTGCAGCCCGGTCCACATGCCGGGCCTGGGAGGAGGGCGTGTGTCTTTTGCCCCACGTGAGAGCTGGGGCCTGAGTCACTAGGAGGAAGAGACTGGAGAGGAGGGGCTCAGAGGAGGATGGGACCTTCCCTTCCTTCCTGCAGATGACCTTCAAAGCTGCCACCCTCCCCTCACACAACCAGCCCTGACCTCCCAAGCTTGTCCTCTCCCCCACTAATCCCCACCATCCTGTGTAAAGGGTACTTATGGCAGAGGGGCCAACTTGGGAGGGGGGTGGCAGGGCCATGGCTAGAGCCAATCTGAGGGACATGCTGGGGTTGGGAAGGGATCTGGAAGGGAAGGGGGCTGGGGAAGAGGCGTCTGGAACTGGCTGCTGTGTGGGAGGGTACGGGAGCTGGAGCCGGAGCCGGAGCAGAGAGAGGCCAGCTCTGAGAAGATGCTCCCAACTTTTCTTCCCTCCTGTATAGGGACGGGGAAAGTTGCCCCTGGGTAGGTGTAGTGGATACTCCAGCTGCAGTGACAAACTGTGCTGAAGAATTTGAGGAGGGGGCCTGCGCCCAGACCTAGCCCCAAAGCTTGTGCTCCCTGCCCCCAGCATGCACCCACACCAACAGTGCTCAGGGCCACACATGCCTACGCATGCTCCCCTGGTTCTGGCCTTCCTCCACAGGTGTCCGTGGAGGCAGAGGCTGCTCAAACACTTGCTATTGAGCACATGCCAAGCCTCCGCCCCTCAGGCACACAAACCCATCTGTGTGTGCGCGGCAGCTGGGGGAGGGGGTTACCGAGGACAGGCTTTTCCCCTGGACCCAGAAAGCCAATGCCTGGCCGCCTTGGAAAGAGCACAGCTTTGAAACAAAACAGACACGTCAAACCCAAACAAACACAAACCCGATCGCTAATGGGAGGCTAGGTGGCAGCGGGATGGAGGTTCAGAGCTGTCAGATGAAGCTGGGGAAACAGATACGTTGTCTTCCAGCTCTGGATCTACCACCAGCTACCTTCACCCTCTCTAGCTGGTGCAGAGGGACTGCTCCCTGCGGTAGGGGAGAGATGGGCCAGGCCCAAGGAGCAGAGGGGGTTGGCAGCAAGAGGGTGCTGTGGTGAGAGGAGTCACACAAGAGATCCCAGCGACACTCTCAACCCCAACTGACAAAGCAGCCTCACAAAGGACACAGAGCTTTACACACAGGTACGGCTATGCACAGCCACAGCCTGAGAGGTCCGTTGCAGGGCCCATAGCAAGTGGGCTGTACAGCCCCACTCAGCACATGGCCATGGAGTGACACACGGCCATGCACACAGACAAGGACATACACCCCGCTGAAGATACAGCTATACAAGCAGGCACAGACACACACACCCCTGTACACACAGATAGCCATGCACAGGTGCATATGGTCAAACCCCCAGAGAGATGCTCCCAGCTAGCCAGGCTCACACATTTCTGTAACACAACCACATACAATTAGACACAAAGCACAGCAACACACACACACACGCAGCCATCCATGCAAACACAGCCACGCCCAACCACAATCACATCCTGATGTGCACTCGGGCACAGTGTCACCCAGGAGCACCAACAGCAGCCCCAAACACGGCTGCACACACAGAACCAAAGGCGAGTGCGCATGTGTGTCTGCACATACAGATTCGTGGCACTGACAGGCACAGCAAGGATGGCCTCACCTGCTGGGAGGGATCAGCGTGAGAAAGGCACACTCCAAACAGACACAAAGGCATCTGTCGGAAGCAGACGAAAGCAGGCTGCGAGCTCCCTGCTCCTGAGCCCCAAGGGCATCCCATGCTCTGCTCTCACCCCCCTTGCCCTGCCCTCCAGTAGCCTGGGGGAGCCTCTGGGGCTGCTGCAATGGAGAGGCCACTGCCAACTGGGGCCAGAGGGCCTCCAATACTACCCCCTTCTCTTTCCACCCCAGAGTATCTGGCCACATTTCTTCCACTACTTGGGGACTCCTGCCCACTCCAGGCCTAACTCTGCAGGGCTCCCAATGGTAAAACAAATGCACAGCCCAATCCAGGTGAAACAAGAAAATCATTTGCTTTATTCTGGTTCCTGGAAGTGCCAACGAGTCTGAAAAAAGACCTAACAGGGGCAGCAGGTGCAGAAAACAGCCCCTGGCTCCTTTGGCCCTAGGAGCCAAGAGGGCAGTAAGGAAAAGGCTTGGACAGAGGCCTGAGGGGCAGGAGGTGGGGAGGGGGAGGGCCCGGGACCCCCAGCCCTAGCCTGGGCCCAGCAGTGAAAGAGGAAGAGGGCTGTAGAGTCTGCTCAGTCCCTCAGCCACTGCACCACGGGAGGTGCAGGCTGTATGTTACTCCTCGCCCTTCTCAGGGGTACTGGGCTCCCGGGGCCACTTGGCAGTCCCCAGGGGCTCAGCCTCAGGGCCCAGACGCGGCTCCCCCAAGGGCCCCTCGCCCTCCAGGTCCAGCTCCTCGAAGGATGAGCCACTGGCGCCTGACTCGCTGTAGCTGTGCTCGCTGCGGGTGTCACCGTCATCCCAGGCACGGCTGCTCACCCCCAGGGACAGTGTGGTGGCTGAAGTCTCCCGGTTGCTGGGGCTCACCTCCAGGCTTACAGAACTGGTGTCACTCATTGTGTCAGCTCCTGTGGCCAAGAAGAGGGAGCACAGGTTTAATGGGAGCCAGGACCTCTCAGCCCCCTCCCACAGGGGCTCTACCACCAGAGCCTGAGCAAACTCAGCCTGCACAGCCCACTCATAAATAATAAAGCTGCCCCAGGCTCAGGGGGCTCATTCCAGCTGCCCTCTGCCCTTGCTGTGCAGCCAGGGCAGAAGGAGAAAGGGAGAAGGGAGGGAGGAAGGAAGGGGGAAGCAGGGAGGGAGAGCAGCCTCCTGCATCTTCCTTTTCCTATCCTGAATTAGCCTCAGCTCCCTGCACTCCCACAAAGCCAGCTGCCATGACCCAACTCCCCAAATCCATTAAGGGCTCCTCAGCCCTAAGGTGAAAAGTAGATGGTAGAACAAAGAGACCCAAGTAGTGCCCCCTCTACTCCCTCACCCCCACCCCAGTCTTGGGGAGAGATTCGTCCGAGGCCAGCTATACAGAACACTATCCGTAAGGCGTGAGGACTGGAGAATGGACTGGGAGGCCTACTCCTGTCCTAACCCCACTCTCCCCACCATGCAAGGCTCCCGGACTGGGCAGCCAAATCCAGGAAATCAGCTGAGCCTTGCCTCAGGCCCAGGTTGAGCCCCCATCTGAGAAGGAGGCTGGGACAGGAGTGGGATGTGGAATTCTTGAGAAATGCTCAACTAGATGCAAGGAAGGAGGGCTTTCTTCCCCTCCTGGCTCAACCCACAGAAGCTCCTATCCGCTGTACCCCTGTAGTTCCGGAGCAAGGTTGAGGGCTCTAGGGCAATGGCTGTGAAGCTGCCAGCCATCTCGGCCTGTTCCTCCCACCCCCAAAGCAGCTCCTTCATCTGCCCTGGTCAGGAGCAACCCCTCGGTTCCCCTCCTCTGATCAGGGGCACTGAATGCAAGTTGAGGATGGCATGGAGGGTGAAAGAACTCAGGCTCACTGTGTGCAGGAATAGGCTGGTGCTACCTCCCTCCCTGTGGTGGGGGAGGGGGACAGCTGTTGAACATCACAGAAGGTGAGGGGTGGGCTAGCTTCCTCAGCTCCCATCTCCATGGTGATAGAGCCCCAGCCAGGCACAGCTGGGGGCTGCTTGGCATTTGGGCTCAGCCCTGAGTCTTCTTTGAGCTTCAGCTGGGGCTTCAGGGTTGGGGGCTTGGAGCCTGCTCCCCCAGTCATTTCAATCCCTTTAGGATTCCCTCTGGGCCCCACCGGGAGAAGTGAGATGAGCCCAGGAAGGGCCAGGCTGCTGGCCCAGAGTCCTCTTGCTGGGGTCCCAGGAATGGCCCCCACAGTGGAGACGTTTAAGCAGGAGTCCCAGTGAGCCTTGAGTTGTGGGATGGTTCCCACTGACCTTGGTGGCTCCAGCCCCTCACTCACTCCTCAAATGCTTATCAGGGCCCTAGTGGCTGCAGTCCTGGTAGGAGTGGAGGAGAGGCACAACTTCCCCCAGCACCAATAAACTGTTAAGTCCTGCCCACCCACCACACAATGGCTCTCTTAGGACCCCAAGTTTGGGAACCTGGATGTTTGCCAGTCAGCTCCCTCCTCCCTCCCAGCTCCTAGACTAGCAGTAATCAGAAGGAGGAGTGCGGGGGAGCCCCCTTCTCGCCAGGGCTCACCCTGGGTACTGGTGGACACTTCTGGCAAAGGAGCCTGAGCTGGAGCTCTCTGCTGGAGTGAGGCAGGGAAGCAGCATCCCTCCAGCTGTACCAAGGTCTGCAGAGCAGGGATGTCCCAGGGAAGAGGATGCCAGGCAAGGCAGGGCAGCACCTAAACCCCCCAGGGCTGCTGGGACAGTGGCTATGAAGTGGCCATTTTCACCCCAGTCTCTCCCCCCCACCCCACGCCCCACTCTGCCCACAGCCAGCACAAGGAGATCAAATATTCATTGCCTCTCTGGAGCTAAATAATACATCAATGTAATAACAGGCGCAAGGCAGCTAATCACCCCCTTTCACCTCCCAGCCCCAAGCTGGGGCCCCAGCAGGAAGGCAGGCAGGGACAGGCCAAGCCTTGGGCAGGCCGGGCACCCACCACAAACCGCTGCATAAGTGGCACGCACCTGGCAGCAGACATCCAGAGCCCACCCAGGGTGTCAGGAAAGGCCCTGTCAGAGGTGGGCAGACCTCTCGGCCCCCATGCTAGGGAGTGGGCGGGCAGGCTGGTGGGAAGGACAGGCCAAGGAGCTGGGGGGCGTGGGGAGCTGCGGCTGCAGCCAGCTGCACCGGATGCCATATAGTCCTTCAGTACCCCTGGCAGGCGGTGTTTGGAAGAGAGGGAGGGAAACTGGTGGGTGGGCAAAGGCGTGGAGAAGACAGAGAGCAGAGGGAGGTCACAGGAAGGTCACAACTCTTCCCCTTTCTGCCCTGGGGACTGCCTGAGCCTGCTGACTTTGTGTCATGTCCTATGCCCACAGCAGGGACACTGAACTGTCTACTGGGTACTACCAGGCGGGTGGGAGCAGTGCCCCATGGAGGTAATTAAGTGGCAGATGAAGTTAACTGTGTTGGACACGGGCCCTAGGGAGTGGAGACTGCCTTTCAGTCCCCCCTTCCTCCACAGCCAACATATGCTGCTCTAGGGTGACCTTGGCTGTTGAAGACAGGATGGACAGGAGTCTCCTAAATGAGAAGGTGAAGACGGACAGCCCAACTCTCCATAGCCCTGTCCCACTCCCAAAGGTCACTGACCTCCAGGACTCACATCAAGCTCCAACACAATGGCCCACAGCTGGGGCCCCTGAGACTACTTAAGATGTTACCAGCAGGTCCTCTTGCCCCTGGACACAGTCCTGGGGTCAGAAAGAGTTCCCAGCAGGGAGGTGAGCTGAGAGTAGGCAAGCAGCCTGCTGGCCCAGGCCTGGGGTACTAAGGCTGCCAGCAGATGAGTGGCCGGCTCTGGTGGAAGGGGCTGGGACTGCCTGGCAGACCCTGCCTGGCTCCCCTCTGCATGCTCTCTGGCTGCAGCTTGCCCCTGCTTGCTCTCTTACCTTTGGCAGGGAGAAAGCAGCTGGCCCTGGGCGGGGCCCCACACTGGGGACACGGTGACCCCTTGTTCCCTTTTTTAGCTTCTAAACCCAGTGCCAACCTTACTTCCTGACGAGCCCAAGTGACTCCTTTCCTGGGCAGCCTCAGCCTCCTCCCAGAGCCAACTGTGATCTGTGTTTCCAAGTCTGAACAAGTCTGTGTTGAGTCTGTAGAGATTCCTGACAGGATTCTTCAATCTGTGTAACTGGGGGGAAACCTGTGTAAACCCACATACATCTACGTGGATTGACAACTCTGGGAAGAGACAACCCTGCCTGTGGCTCTCAGGGGTAGGCAAGCCTCCTCCCTCCACCTCTGCCATGCACCATCCGTAAGGGAGGAGCCCAGGTGGGGCCTCTCTCACTCCCTACCCCCTGTACCTGTGCCATCCATCTGGGTGTCACTGGCCTCCACAGGCCCCCGGCTTTTCCGCTCTGAATCCTTCACTTCGGGCACATAGAAGTCTCCCTGCCGTGCCAGTGGACACATGAAATGGATCTGGTCTTGCTGGTAGATCTCCAGTCGAGGGTGAGCACACAGCTTCCGCTCCTAGCCGGAGAGTGGTAAAAACAGGAATGAGCCCTACAGGGCCCCCAACCCACTTGTCCCTGGGTAACCCCAGGAACTGTCAACCACCTACTCCCTCTTAAGGGACCTGGCTGTCCCTCCCACCCCAATCTCTCCCAAGTTCCAAACTCCTGCTAAGGCAGAGAACTCCAGCAACAGGGTCCCCACACTCCAGAGAGGCCTTGGGACAAGAACCTAGGGCAGAACTCAGAACTCAGGAGACTGACACTGCTAATCCTACACAAGTGTCTGGGACCAAAAGGCTGCTTCAGAAAGCAGTGGCCTCAGAGCCATTAAGCTCAGCACCCAAGGACAGGGACCCCACTACCATGGCCCCAGGTGCTCAAGCCAAGCTGAGCCAAGGTCTGACTTGCTAGGTTTTCTCTCCCAGGACTCCCAGACCTGACCTCTTCCCTACCCTGGACAATGCTGGTGGACCAAGACATGTCAGGAGAGGCCAGTACTCCTGACCCCTAGCCCTCCAGCTCCTACCTTTCCAAACATGTTACTGACAGACCCCAGACAGGGGCTCCAGGCCAGCTAAATGCCCCTTCTGCTCTCAGTCCCCTGCCAGGCCAGGCCTGTGCCAACTCCTGAGGCTATCAAATGTGGTTGCCCCCTCCCCTCCTCGAAGCTGGGCCCAGGGCACCAGCAGCCCAAGCCCCTGGAAACATTAAAGGGGAAGAGGCAAAACCTAGGCTGGAGGGTAGGTAGGCAGGCCAAGTAGGTCTAGCAGTGAGCATGAGCCTAACTCCCCAGTGGGCTGGAGTCCCAACTTCTAGGGACACTCTTACATTCTGAGACAGGCACTCCATTCCCCTGTCTGAACAGAGCCCAATACTCCCCATTTCCCAGTGTGTGGAAGGGGGGGCACAGACACATCAAAGACACCCTGGGGCAGGCAGGGGCAATCAGAAAGGGGCTCATGCATCCCTAGCTCTGGAGCCTGCCCACCCCCCCTTTACTGTGATGGAACACAATTACCCACCAAGATGACTGTGCGGCCCCTGCCCAGTCACTGCTCCCCCGCCAACCTTCACAACACAGCTATTTATAGCACCTGCCCAGCTCTCACCACAAGCTCTGAAATGAGCCTTCCACTTAGTGGTAATGAGAGACTTATCGCCTGGCGGGGGAAGCCACTCCAGGACTCCACTTGTCCGCCCGCCCAGCCAACCCTAGGGCAGAGGAACACCCTCCAATTAAAGCATGTGAAGAGGGGTAAACACGAGCCCACAAGAGAAAGAGGGCAGGAAAAGAAGTGAGCCTGAAAGGTTTACCCAGCCTGGACCCTCAACAGCCGGCTGGAGGGAGGGCCTGTCCAGAAGGCCTCATGGCCGGTGGACGGCCCCGCCCAAGGTCTAGTTGCAGCTCAGCCTGTCCAACATCATGGGCAACTCAGGCAAGGCTGAGTGTCAGTGTGCTCAACCGCAGAGTGGGACACCTTAACCCAGACACCTTTTTTGCCAACTCGGGTGCTCTTCAGACCTCCATCTCATGAGTCCACGCTCCCCTACCACAAATGGAGGGAGCCATGGGGGCCTAAGTGTGCAGCAGGTGACAGAGATGCTTTCTCAACAGCCATTTCCCAGCCTGAGGGAAGAGCCAGCCATCCTAGCTCCTCCTCTGAACTCCCCAACCCCGGCCTCAGGAGGATACTGAGAAAAAATGCAATGTCAGGAAACAGGAGCTACTCAAGTTCTGGGGAACATGTACAATACCTAGTGAAAAGGCCCAAGGGCTCCTCCATGGCCAGCACCTGGGGGCAGGCATCTGCCAAACTTGAGCCCCATTCAGCCATCTGGGCCAGATCACCAAGGCCAGGGAGGTTCCCTGAAGGTCCAGGTCCTTCCCTGGTGGCTAGAGGGAACAACATGGCCCCTAAACCCAGCCAGGGCATGGCTATGCCCAACATCCCCATGCTTTGTCCAGGCCTGGGCATTTGGAGGGTCCAAAGGGCAGAAGATGAGCAGCCATCAGGCACCTGGCAGCCTGTCTCTCTGGTCTGTAGACAACTGGCTGTTGGGGATGTTCCCAGGGACCAGAGCCTATTTGAGGGCCCTACCCCAACCTCTACTGGCTTTCCTTTCTGGAGGAGCTTGGTAGTAGCAGGGATGATAAGAGGGAGTAGTGCTCACCCACCCTCCTCTCCAGGCCAGGCATCAGGGTGGGGAGTACCAGGCAGCCACCCTATGCCACCTGCTCTGCCAGCCCCCTTGTTGGCAGGCAGGAGGCAGCTCTGCGGCTGCTCTGCGCATCTGCCTCCTCCGGAGAGCCCAACTCTGAAGTTGCCTGGCTGTGGACAGCCCTGTTACCATGGAAACTGCATCCTCCATCCTTGCCGTCGTCGCCTTCATCTCAAAGCCATCGGGGAGAACACAGGAATGGGGGAGACAGGGGGGAGAGAAAACTGTGGCTACACAGCCCTTCCTTCCCTGCCCAGCCCTCCCTCCTCACAGCATCCCACACAGGATGGACTTGCTGCCCCAGTCTGCCCCCAGGCCCGTGGGGCGGGCAGCCTCGTACCCAAGCCCAGCCTGGCCCCACCATTCCCTGCCACATGGGGGCCCCTGGCCCTCCCTACATAGAGCTAATTAAAACCTCACTGACAGCACAGGCCCAAGTCATTATAAAACATGCTGGGTCCTGTCAAAACTCTGACTCAGGGGCAGAGGAGAAAGGGCAGGAATAAGGCAAAGGGACAAATTTGCAACCCAGGTCCGCGGGCAGAGGAGGGGCTTATCCTTGCCCCTGCACCCCCTTCCTGGGGGACTCTTCTCCCCACCATGCTCTGCCTACTAAGCAAAAATGGGTCCAGTGAGGATTGAGAATGAAGGGTGAGAAGGCAGGACTAGCCATTTGCCCCATCCCTAAGTGATCAGGCAGAGGACAAGCCCTTCCCTTCCAAGCCAGGAGTGGCCTCTGAAGGAGGAGGGGAAGCCATGGGCTGGTTCTCAGGTCCTCCAAGCCCAGGAGCTATGGCCCTGGGCAGCATGTCGAGCTGGTGAATGTTGGACAATCATCAGAGGAAGGAGAGGCCAGCCGACTCTCCCTTGGTGAGCCCCCAGGAGCCCTTGGAGCATCTATTATCAACGGCCAAGGATACCAGCTCAATGCCAAACTGGGCTGGTCTGCTAGAGGAAGGGACCAAGATGGGCCTACCAGCCCTAGACACATCCCCTCTCAAAGACCAGGCAGCCACAGTCTTAAGAATTATTGCCAGGAAAGGGGAACCTACTCTGGCCACTGAATCCACCGACCATCTGACAAAGCCACAGTCCAGAGCAGCTCATTCTCACATACAGATTCAAAGGGATCATAAGGCCCCTCTCCACAGTAGGAGATGCAAATGGCCACAATCCTCCCCACCTGACAGGAAGAAGTCAGCATATCATGCCAAGGTGCTACCAGGAACTGGCATAAACTAGACGCAGGAGTTCTGGTCCTTCAGACACACCTCCAAGGCTTCCCTCCCACTCGGGCCTTCCTCAAGCGGAAACAAGAGGGGACCGGAGACAACATCCACAATGCAGGGGTTTCAAGGGGACCTCAGCCACCAGCACTCGCCCTTCACCACCAACCAACCTGTACTGACACTGGCTCACTACCCCAGGGGTGCTGGCAGACAAGGGAAGGTGCTGCCCACCCTCACATAAGGCTGCCACAGCCACCTTGGAAACACCACACGCTCCCTCCTCACCTCAGGCTGAGCTCATCTCCAAGGTGAAGGTGGGGGCAAGCACTCAGCCCCCTCAGCTCAGGGATTCTGCAAAGGGGCCAGACTGGCATGCTGGGCCTAAGTTTCCCCACAGGATGCACAGTGCCTCCCGGCAAGTCTTACTGAACTTGGAGAAAGAGGAGGGAGGCAAGAGAGAGGACCTGAGCTATCCTTGGTTGATCTTTGCTCTCAGAGTATAGGCCTGTGCCTGCTTCTGCTAGGGGAGAGGAGCAGGGTGCAGAAGAGGTCAGGCCTAGGCCGGAGAGGTTTGCTCAGAGCTAGGTGGCCTCAAATCCTCCAGAGGAGGAGGCAGTAAGTCCAGGATGAGGACTGCGTCACACATCTCTTCACGTGAGCTCTAGGCCCAGGAAGGGATGAGGTCTGCACCATCTGTCCCCACCCCATCACGGCCCCTTACCTTCTGCCTCCCTTAGGCTGTGGGTCCCAGGACCTACCCCACTCACCCTGAGCCACCCAGTCCTACCCGTCCCCTCCTCCCAACCCTCTTGCCAGACTGGACAGCTAGGCAGCCACACAGCCAAGAAACAGCTGTTGCATCCCATCTGAGGTGGTGGCATCTACTTGCTGGGTGAAGTGATGCATGCTCATTTTTAATTATATGGACACTGACGTGTACCCACCTGCATGGCACACAGCAGTCCCTGTGAGTAGGGGTTCAGACCCTGGAGGCCCCCCAGGCAGCTGGTCAGCATCGTATGTGCAAAGTGCTTGGGGGAGGCCCAGAAAGGAGGTTGAAACTTGAATGTAGCATGTTGTTACTATTCTGCCCCGGAACTTCCATTAACTTCCTTCTACCTGGCTCACTCTCATCCCCATGGGGCTCCCAACAGCCTCTGGCCCAGAATCTGAGACTGCTGGGGTAGGCAGGTGGAGATAGCATGAGACACTTCTGGGGGCCATGCAGGGCCAGCAGAGAGATGCTCAGAGGGGCTGGGAAATACCTCTGCCCAATAGCAAGAAGGCCCAAAGGCAAAGGAGATAGGGACGCAGAGATGGGGCTGCTGGGGAGGGAGAAAGGGAGCAGGGAGTATCAGAGCCCCAAGCAGAAGCCCAGAGCCCTGGCCTGCCTACTAGGACACATAGGTGGTTTCCCTCTGGACTTCAGTTTCCCCAACTGTGAAACAGAGAGGTAGGAATAGAGGATATTTTTAAATGAGGAACTGGAAAAGATGAATAAAAACATCCATTATTTAAAGATTACTGTATGGGGAGCAGATGTGGCTCAAGCAGTTGAGTGCCTGCTTCCCACTTGGGAGGTTCTGGGTTAAGTCCCTGGTACCTCCTAAAAACAAAAACAAACAATAAGCAAAAAAACAAATGAAAAAATTAACTCAGGGGAGCTGATGTGGCTCAGTGGTTGAGTGCCAGCTTCTAACATACGAGGTCCTGGGTTCAATCCCTGGCCCTGATATTGTAAAAAAAAAATTAAATTAAATTAAATTAAATTAAATAACTGTAAACTTGGAAGACCAAAAAGAAAGGACAAACTATCACAAACATTACGCTGTCAAAATTAACAAAAGCTCAGCCCATTTTTCTGTGCATCCGTTATTCAGTTAGAAAATATAATGGAAGCAAGAGATGAAGGCCTTCTCGGGGTTGGGTCCTGCCCAGGCCTGGCCTGGGGGCTCCACATTCAGGAATACCCCCTCGAATGGCTGAGGCAGCAGGCAGGATCAGGCCTGGGTGGGAGCCTGGGGAAGACTGTGGGAAGGGGAAGGTGTGAGGGACAGAGCAGGGAGGGAGAGGCGGAGCGCTGTGCCTGGCACCCCAGCCTGCTGTGCCTGCTGCTGCCACTGCCTGAGAACTTCTCATTTTCACCTCAGAACCGGCAGCTCGCCATGCAATTTACACCTCTGCTCATCTCCCTGGGTGCTACCTAGTCCATGGCTTCCTGGGCAGCCCACAGACAGGGGGGCTGGGCAGAAACTGAACACCAGGGTGGTAGTACTGAGGAGCAGGAGAAGGGCTCTAAGCAGGTGCAGAAGACACAGGCCCTCAAGAGCCCTAATGCCTCGCTGGCTTGGAATGTCGCTGACCCAGCAGCCATGCCCAGCCCTTCCTTTCCCCAAAGCCCAGATGGTCAATGCCGAAGCCCAGCTCAGTCCTGCCCTAGCCTTCCTGGGCCTTTGTGGGGCAACACCCAAAGGCTAGGAAGCATGGGAGTGAGCAGCTCACGGGAAGCTCATCTAGAGCACTGGGGGGTGTGGGGGGGTTCTGCCCTGGACCCCACCGCTTTCCCTTCCAAACCTGAGGAGGGGAGCCATGGTCCTCCCAGATGACACCCCTACCATGGGCAGGCTTCACAGACCACCCCTCTCCAAGGTCCAGCCGTACTTTGCAGTGTCTGCAGTCAAAGGACCTTGAGCCCCATCCGGCTCATGGGCTGATGAAAATGTTGCTGATTGATTATCCAGCAGCAGGAAGGCTGCTCGGTGCAGATGGAGCCATGAAGCCAAGCACCTGGGAGCCAGTGGAGTCAGGAAATGCCAGAGGGGAAGGACAGGTGGGCACCTGGGAATGGAAAAGGAAGGAGGGAGGGAAGGGGTGGGGAGGAGAAGGCCCTGAATTTCTCATCTCCAACTGGCACCTCTGATGGTTTGCTCCACCCTCAGGGAAGCCCTTCCCGCCTGAGTGCCTCAGGTGTCCTGTCTGCATAACCAGACAGCTAGCCTCTCCTCATCTGAGGGCTCTGCTAAAGCACAGGGTCATCCTGCTCCAGGGGACAAGCCCTTCTGTGGAATCTCTCTCCCTTCCCTAGACTGGAATCCCAAGCTTTGTGGAGCAACGGAGTTCTTCCTTGGGAGGTCCTATTTACCTGGGGAAGAAGGCTCCTTCTGGAATGCTGGTGGCCCAACCCCACAGCACCATCCAGACAAGCCTCAGCCCCCAGGGTCCTGCAGGGCTGCCAAGCTACAATATCCGAGCTGGTATTTTGAGAGTGGTAGCTCCCACGCCCGCCCCAGCAAAGGCTGGCATTGTGCTTTTAGTCCTAGGGGTGGGGGTGGGGGTGGGGGGGTGAAGGAATGAAGTCAGAGAGGCTGAGGAGCAGGTATGGGTGCCTGGGCCAGCAAAGGCGAGAGACCTGGACTCATGTGGGCCCCTCACACCTTGAAACCCAGGGCGAGCTCCCTAAGGGGAGGAGCTATGCCAGGAGTCAGGGAAGCCAAGGCCCAGCATGGTGGGGATGGGGGAGGCTCCTTTTAGCTTGGGGATATCTGGAAGTAGAAAATCACTTGCTCCCCAATAACTTTTGTTACTCTCATTCAGAGTTTGGCTGTGGCCTGTGGCTCTACCTCCCCGTCTCCCCATGCTCTGGAGTCCTGTTCTGAAGCCCAGCCTGGATGCTGCCACTCACTTGCTCAGACACCCCCTAGAGCCACCAGGACCCAGCCCAATCTCTTGGGCCTGCATTCAAGGCCAAAAGTAACCACCCAAACTCTTGCTCCTCCCCTACATTCCAGCCACACTGTACACACAAGGCATGCGGGGCACTATGTTCCCGCCACTGCCTCTGCCTGACCTGCCTTCCCACCTGGAGAATACTACCTGCCCATCCTTCAAGACTCAGCCCAAACGCTACAACCCCACAAAGGTTGCTTTCCCTTTCCCAGAGAATTCATCGCTCTTTCCTCCAGGCATGGCTAAGATCTATGGCTGCAGAAGATGGGGGAAGAAAGAGTTCCAAGGGCTTTTCATTTAGCCCCAGGCCCTGGTGCTGACAGTACCCTCCTCCCTGTACTGGGGCAGGCCAGTTAGCTGCTGGCAGCACTGGCAGGTGAGCCAGATCTGGAGCCCCAGTGAGGGGCTGCTTCTACCTCACGGAGGATGAGGCCATGGGGACCCACAAGGTGCCTGCAGCAGCTGCTGGGGCCTCCCTTAACAAGTGTTCTTCCTGCCCTTTGCCTCTGGCTTCCCCATCAGTCTCTCAGACCAGCAGCCTCAGCCTCCAACTCTGACCACCACGGCTGGAGACAGAGGGTCAGGTGGGTGTTGGGTCACAGTGCTGCCATCTCAAGCCCACCCAAGCTGTGGACGCCACCCCAAGTCTATCCCAAATCCATGACAAGTGCTCAGCCTCCTGGGCCCAGCCCCAGTCATAGAAGGGACAGAGTGGCAAAAGGCATGTAGCCATCAGAATGATCCTCAGACCCAAGAGATCCAGTCTAGACTAAGCCACTGAACCCTGACCTTAGGTAACGGACTCTCCCCAGGTCTGTCCTGTTTTATCTGTAAAACAAGGATGCTGGCTTTGATTGGGACCCTATCACTGCCTCCGAGCTGGTTTCCCCCTTGCCCAGAAGACAGCCAGCACAAAAGAGAGCTTGGGAAATAGCTGCTGAGTACCAAGTAACTATGCTGAATAACTGTGCTGAGGTACCATGAGCGCCTCTCATAAAAATAAAGCTCGAACATCCTCCTGCATTAGCTCAGGAAAGGTAACAGGCAGGAGAGAGGGATGATGACCCCAAATTTCACATGCTCATTGGGGTTCCCTCAGCTGCATTCCCACTGTTATGGCCACGCTGTTCCCCACTGGTATTCTGGTCTCAGCATGGACTCAGATCCACCCACTGGCCCCCTCAGAGTTGCTGAGGCAGGCTATAGGAAACAAACACGGGGGATTCTAAACTAAAGAAGTTGGTCGGACAGGACCCAAGCCCCAAGCATGCTGCTGCAAACTTCCTCCCAGGCCACAGCTCAACAGGTAGAGACACTTCTACATCGCCCTGCTAGGTCCCCGAGTACTTCCCAGGCAGCTGCCCCATCTTATCACCCACCCTTGGGGAGCTCGGTCACAACTAACCCAGAGAGATCTACAACCAGAAACAACTGTCTTTTCTGGGAGCCCTCAACCCTGTCTGCATGAGGTGCGGGGGTAGGGGGGGGTCCTATGAACCCCAGCTCCTCTCACATTGCAGCTGCCACAGAATCCTCAGGACCTGGAACAGATTTGGAGTTGGCCAGAGGTAAAAGGGGCATCTGCCCAGTTGTATACCTCTCTTAGGAGAGAGGTTTTCAAACCAGTTTAGCCTCAGAAGCCCTCCTCCAAGCAAAAGCTCTGAAGGGCATTTGGTTTGTGAAACCCAGAGGCAGAGCTGCTCTGGTGAAAGTAGGTAAGAGTCTGAATGTGGCCTTCACCCCTGGCTGCCAACCTCAGGGGCACCTCAGCAGAGCCCCAAGGCTTCCTCCCGAGCAGTCTGAGAACTACCGTCTGGGCTCCCTATCCTCTTTAAATCCCTACTGGGATGACCCCAGTCAATCCAGTTGCCCCAGAACTCTGTCACCAAGGCTCCCCTCAATGGTTCACTACATCCCCTAGGAAATCTCCCTATTCATTTTCCTCCAATTCTAGGGAGAAAGGGCTAATTTCTTGGCCTCCAAAGCCTGTCTGCCAGAGCGACCACATGGACAATGTCCTGTGTCTTCCTGAATTCAGAAGAAGATGCCCAAACTGTTTCACAAAGACCCTTCCCCAGAAACTCCCAGAAAGCAGAGAGCCTGGGGAAGATGGGTTCTGGAAAAGATTTCATATCCTGTTAAGAGGGAAGTCAGGCACAGAAAGGCTTGGCTGGGCCAGTCTAACATTCACAGTGATCCCCGCTCCCAATTGCTGCAGACAGATAGGTACTCAGAGGATCTTTCACACATGTCTCCACAGATGGGATCCTCAGGCCAGCACTCAGTCTGTCCACTCTATGGGCCAACAGCCTTCCCTGGATACTCATTAAGACGGGTTTGCGCTGCCCATTGCTCTGGGCTGAGATCTGGGACCCATCTCCCCCGTGGTCTTGCAACCTCAATGAAGTTAGCTTCCTCCTGCAGAAGACGCCCCCTTTGTGGGGCTCAGGGAGTAGTCTCCTCCTGTTCTGGAGGCCTCCTCCTTGGGCTGCCCTGGAGCGGCCTGACAAAGCTGTGGCATCTTACATGCAGAGTGATAATCACACAGTACCTGTGGATCCCTCACACACACACACTGTCCCAGAGTGGTCGGCCCAGGGCCCCCAAAAGTTTATGCAGAAAAAGGTAGAGTTTCAGCCCCTATACCTCAGCTTGCTGGGCTGCCAAGCTGGGAAATGCTGGCCAGAGACCCAGAAGCTGCCACAAAGACCATAAGGCTAGGATCTAGCCATCCCTTCCAGAATCCCCACAGAGGCAAGACACATGTTTCTCTTTGGGCTACTCACAGTGACCCCCAGGCACCTTGGTGCCCCACGAGGCTAGTCCTGCCCCAGCTCAAGCATGTATGCAACTGCCAGGCTAGAAGCTGCTCTCTGCCTGCCCCACCCAAAGCTCTCTGAGGCCAATTCACCCCCTCCCCTCGCCCCAGCCTCTGGCAGGGGAGCTTGCCAAGCCCTCCCTCCCCTCCTCTTGGCTGCAGTGCTCCTAGCCTCCCGCACTCCCCTGAAACAGAAGCCAGTGGCTGCTGTCATTCCGTGTGATGCACCTCCATGGCAGTCTCAGCCTCAGATCCAGCAAGAGGTGAGGGAGGTGGAGAGGGATGAGGACGGACGCGCATACTTGCACACTCATCTAAAGGCAGCCGGCTGTCAGGGCTGGGAGAGTCAGAAGTGCCCAGAGCCTCATTAGCAGCCTCCTTTCTCTGACCCCTGGGCAAGGGAGAGGAGGGAAGGGGTGGGAGGGAGCCTCATCCGCTCTCCACTGTCTCCTGGGCTGAGGCATAGGGCCAGTCCCCTCTCCATTGGAGGCAAAACCAGCAAACAGAGCCAGCCTCTTCCTTATCTCTCGCTTGGCTCAGTTCCCTAGGGCTCAAGGTCAGGCTAAACACAGGGGCACAGGGGAATGGGGAACCCCTCCCCACCTTGAAACAAGCAGAGGACCTTGGGCCACCCCTCCACTCCGGGCAGCCTGGCATCTCTCTCACTCTTCTAGGAGGTGGCCGAGCTCACACAAGCACTCCTCAGAGACATCCCTGGGAGATGCTCCTTGCTCTCCCCGAGTATACCTGGCTTCCTCACCCCAGAGAGAAAAAAGGACGGTACTCCTCCTGCTCCAGCCTCCAACCCAGGAGAACTGAGCCCAGAGCACAGCTGACAGGCTCCTACAGGAGAGGGAGGGAAAAGGAAGGGCTTTCATCAAAGAGGTGACGTCAAAACCAGGCAACTTGTGAAGCTGTCAGGGGCCGGGAAATTTGGACAAAGGTGTCTAAAAATAAACGCTTGAAGCCAGGAAAAGGCTTTGGTGGCTGAGTTGCTCGCCACCACACCACATGCCGCACGTCCTGTTCTGAGGTCTGGAACCCAAGATGTCCTTTCCCAGGGGGGTGTTTCTCCAGACTGGCCCATGGGTTTGGGCCACACACCAGCTTCCTTGGATGAAATGCTGAGAGGGCCTAGGGCACTGATGTCACCCTTCCTGCCCTCACCACCAGCCAGCTCAGGAAACTCGTCTCTGTCCTCAACATGCCTCCGTCCTCCCTGACAGGACATCCCTCCCATTTCCAGATCTTCTTACCCCTGTTTCTTCCTTTCCTGTCCTTGGCCACCAAGGCCACAACTGGTGACCCAAATCTCATTTATTCATCCCCCAACCCTGACACCATACACTGGCATCCCCTTACCCGGGCCCCAAATGAGCTCCCATTTCCATCACCAAGGCCCTGGCCCCTTCCCCAAGCTGCTCTGGAGAACAAAGCTGCAAGGCTCCTCCAAGTCCACCAAGCTCCCACTCACTGACTTTCTTCTCCCCTTTCCCTGAGCCCAGCCACACTGGCCATACCCGTTGCTCAGCCCTTCCTGCCACAGGCTGTCAATTGCCTGTCCAGCCCCACAGAGGTCAGGAGTCTCAGGGCAACCTCCCAGGTTAAATACTGTCAACAGGCTGATGTTCCCAAACATATCCCCCAAACCCAACCCTCTCTCTGAACTTCAGGCTCTCCACACACATCGCTGGAGTCTCAGGAGCTCCACTGACACAACCACAGAGTTGGTTCCTTATCTCAGTGAAAAGCACCTACCTGCTCAGGCCAGAGAGAACTGGAATGCTGTGTGACTCCTCCTGCTTCCTACCCTTCCCCAACATCCGATCCACTCACAAGTCCATGGGTGCTACCTCAAAACAGACCGTCATTCTCCACCCTGTCTGCACCCCTACAGCCACTGACCCAGTGCCAGTTGCTGCCATTCAAGGCCTGGAGTCACAACAGATTCCTAAGCACCTCTACCCGGCCCCCACCATCCACGATCTAGGCCCACCCTAGCCAGGAATGGGGCAGCCTGTTCTGCTTGTACAGACTCAGCGCAGATTGTGTCATTTTCCCAGCTGGACCCTGTAGACTTCCCAATGCACTTAGACCAAACCTGGGCTCCTCACACTGCTCTGCCTGGACTGTTCTTACCCCACTCTCCAAAGGCTCTTCTAAGACTCCGCCTTCGAGGTTACCTCCTCAGAGAGGCCATCCCTGACCACTCTGCCAAGCTCATCTCCTTGACTTTTCTCACCACTGCATCTGTTTTGCTCTAGCATGTATCCCATTCTTGTCTGGCAATTGCTACCTGTCTCCACCACCTCACCATAACTGCCTACTTAGGCACCAAAGTTTCACATCATGTCCAGTACAGCACCTGACACACAGACATTCAATAAACACAAACTGAATGAATGTATAAACAATCACTTTCAAGCTCAAATTAGGGTCATTTCGCTGGTACCCGTTTGTGAAAGATTTTAGAGGAGGGGGGATACGCAACAGGGCAAGTTTTTAGAACTTTCCATGGACAAAGAGACCTCTGTTGGACCTCCTGGTGGCTGGCACTCCTCCTTCCTCTAAGAGGGCTAAGCTGCGATATTGCCAATGACCAGTCCAGAAAGCAAGGAAGCAAACTTGGCTCAAGGGCCTGAGTCCAGGCAGAGATAGGGCCAGGGGGCAGCACATGGGCACCCGGGGCCTGCCTGGCAGCTAGGAGCCTCATGGATCTTGCTCTACAGGTCTCTCGCAGGATGGAGACAGGGTAGGCCTGCCCATGTGTATGAGCCCAGAGTGGGGGCTGGGTATGGAGGATGTTTCTGGTGAACTCAGAGCAGAAATGACCAGGTTGGCTTTCTGAACAAGCTTCCCATGCTCCTGGGATATGCTCTGGCCCCCACAAGGTCTCAGGCACCTGAAAGAGATGCCAGCAGTCTCTGCCTAGCTTCCTAGTTCCACAGGCATCTGCTCCATGATGACCCCAGGGCTCTGCCCTCCTGAGACCACTTCTCCTCCCTGTTCAGGCAGTCTTGGGCAGTCCTTCCTGGCTCCCACCCAAAGGACTTGGACCTGACTCTCCCCACTCCCCATTACCCAGACCTATACCTCACCTTGATGTAGGCATCCAGGGCAGGATGGACACGGCGGGTAGCCAGCCAGATGGACAGGGTGGTGGTGTACGGGAAGGTGGCTGTCACCACATGGCTGGGTGCCGGGAAGGAGAACATCTTGAAGCCAAATTTCTGGTAAAGGTGGATGAGCTCAGGGGAGGGTGACTCTTCACCTTCACTCAGGATGCTGCCCACAGCACAGCGGCACTTCTCAGGGGGCACCTGAGGAGGCACAGCAGGGATGTCAGGGATGGACAAAGGAGACTCTCAAACCTCTGGTCTCCTGAGATCCATGCCAGCTAAGGCCTGGAAGAACTACCAGCTCCAACAGGCCACACAACCTGGGATACCAGGACAGACATGACTATTTCCCTGCTGGAGCACCACTGTGGCCCCCACTGGAGCACCCTGTTGCTTCCTGCTGCAGGACTCTCATCCACCCCTGAATTAATTCCTTCAACAAACATATCAGGGAGTGGATGCGGCTCAAGCAGTTGAGTGCCTTCTTCCCACATGGGAGGTCCTGGGTTCAGTTCCCAGTGCCTCCTAAAAGCAAACAAACAAACAAAAACAAGCAAACAAATGAAAAAAACAACTCAGGGGAGCCAATGTGGCTCAGTGGTTGAGCTCCAGTTTCCCACATATGAGGTCCTAGGTTCAATTCCTAGCCCCAGTACCTCAAAAAAACAAAACAACAGAAACAAAAAAATCCCTAAAAGCATGCCAGGGCCCATGCTGGAGACCTGGGAGTCTTGGCAAGCAATCAGACTTGGTCCCTGCTCTCCAGGATCCCAGGAAAGGTAAGGTCGGAGAAGACCTCTGAACCATCACCCGCCTCTGCACTTCTATCCCTACACAGCCAATCAACAGCACCATTCCCAGCTCCTGTTATGACCCTCTGCCCACCTCTACCCCTTCAGGGCTTCAGGCAAACTGCAGACCAGCTTGTTAGGGCCTGAATCCAGCCCAGTTCTATTAGCTCATTTCCCTCCTGTCTCCTGGAGGCTTCATTAGCAGAGAAATTGTGGCAGACAAGGAAGTGTATCCAAGAAAAACTGGAAGGCAAGAAAAAGAATCAAGAGCCCTCAAAGGTTATCCCTCAAGGAAGCTAAAGTGTATGTAAGAAAGACTGTGTGAGTGCGAGTGAGAATGTGTGTGTGTGTAGTTCAGAGGGGAAACAGGCCTGGGTGGGGACCTGGTGTCTGGCTGTAGACAGGCTGTGGGAGCACTAGTCAGGCCAAGGGATGGCACAGAACTACTCTAGATTATTGATGAAATTGCACAAGGGGATTCTCCTCTCAATCCATCAGGCAGGACTAGCTACCATCATCTCAGCTTCCATACCCTCTGTCTAACCCATGCCCCATCTCAGGCCCTGCCCTACTTCCCAAGTTCCTTCCTGGCTAAGCCCAAGACTGCTGGTTCCTCTCCACGTTCCTCTGGTCCCCTAGTACCTACACTTCTGACTCGGCTTCCCTCACTGCTTATCTTCTTCCCCTGATTCCCAGAAACCCCAGCCAAGTGGGGTTCCTTTGTGAGCCTCCAATACTTCCTAGGCCTGACCCCAGGCCTACAAGGGCTGGCACTTGCTTTTCCTCCTGGGATTGGGGGCCCCTTGCTACCTGTTTCCCATGTCAGACTTCTTCCAGCCTCAGTCTGCACCAGGCCCCCTGGGGTACCTGTTCCTGAACCCAGGAGACTCAGTGCAGACCTCAAGCTTTCAATCTTGTTTTCCTCAATCTGAATAGCCCCTTCTGTCCTCATCCCATTGGGCCCACTGACCCCTAAAATTAAACAGGCCACTCTCTCTGCCTCTACTTTCTCCTCTCCCCAGTCCACCCTCCCAGTACCATGAAGTCATTTCACCTGTTCTCTCCTCTGCCCTCTTGTCCTGTCCCTTTCCAAGCCCTGCCAACAACCCCTCAGGGGTTTCTCAGCCCTGCTCGGCCTCCTCCATTCTAGCCAACCCAGCCATGTCCTTGGAGTCACATTTTGCCTGGTACTTGGGCACCAACTCCAGACTCTCAGCTCTGTGCAGCCCTTGGGAGTTACCTTGAGTCCTCTGCCGCTCTGGTGCCCTGGCTGCCCCTTTGAATTCTATGTTCTCAAGCCTGGCTCAGGGCTTTAGTGGCTAAACAGTGCAGTGGTTAGAACCAAAGATTTTGGAGAGAGGCAGACTTGGTGTGAATCCTGGGGCATGTGGTCTTGGACAAGACACCTGGCTTCACGAAGCACCAGTTCCCTGACATCTACTTAAAGAAGTGTAGTAAACGAGACTGCACAGAAGGGCCTGGCCCGGATCCAACACTCAGCAAATGCACCACCACTGCCCCTTGACCTAGAATGCCTGCCCAACAGAAACTCTGAATTTGCAGCTCCTCCTCAACCAAGAGGCTCAAACACCCCCTTGGGAAGCCTTTCAGGGTGGCTTGGTAGCACCCCACCCCCCAACATTTTGCTGTAAAACTCTCTTGCCTGAAGGTTCTTCCCTCCCCTCCCAGGCAGAGGCACAGGAAGGGAGCACTGCAGTACCGCTTCTTGTCTCTAGATGGTGCAACTGGCCCATTTACTCCTTAAGACTTGAGAATGGCCAGATTTGGGAGCTGGCAGGAGGTGCTGGCAAGCCGCCTACTGACAGACCAAGGAGCAGTGCCTGCCACAAAACCCATTTTCATGTCCCTGACCTTAGCAACCCAGGCTATTGTGAAGAGATTTTTGATAAAGGTTAGATGAAGAAACGGATGAAGGGACTCGTGAGCTCTCCTCTCCATCCCTAGTCTGCCTGGGTTTACATCCTAGGGTCTTTCCTGGGGTAAGATCAGCAGCCCTCACTGGGTTTCTGGCCCAACACCATCCCCAGACCCCAAAGAGCATATATGTGATTATTCACACTCATGCTTAATGAGTCCTAATTCACCTCTAGGTTGAAACTAAACTCCCAAACCAAGCATGCAAGGCTGTCTTTTAGAGTGACCCACATAAAACTGCCCAGATCTGTCCACATACTTGCCTGACACTCCCTCTTTGCAGCCCTAGGCCCTGGCAGGGGCCAGAACCTGGGTGGGCAAGAATCCACTGAACATCTGCGTGGCACAGGGAGCGACAGATCCAGGCTCTGGACCAGTCTGCCTTGCCAGCCTCCTCTCCCACCACACCCCCACAACCCCCACGTGGAACTATTTGCAGCTCATCAAACATGCCACATCCTCCCCTGCTTCCTGCGCCTTTGCGTATGCTACTTCCTGTCTGGAATGTCCTTTACCCTGCTTCGGAGTCCATTCTGCCTAGGAAACTTCTGCCCATCCTTCAAGGCTCAGCTCAAGCCTCCTCAGTCTGTTGCTCCCCATCAAGCAGCCCGTCCTCTGAGATCCAAAATGCCCACCCTAAGTTCTTCAGAATCCCACACACACAGAACATTCTGCACTGGGAGCAAACTTCTCCCTCCACTTGGAGAAAGGGAGGGGCTCCGGTCAAGTGGAGGGAGGCACCTGATAAGGAGACTGAACTCCTGAGGTGTGTGGGGCACAGGTATACCCTTCCTGCCTGAGCAACCTTACCTCTCTCCCTACCAACGCAGGTGAAAACTTATTTCCCCTTTCCTGGCCAGTTTCAGAGGGGCAGACTAGATCACTCAGCAAGCCCACCAAGGAGAGGGGACAGGCCCTGTGATAAGCTGGGAGTAGCAAAGCTGGCCTAGGAGTGGGGGAAGGCTTCCCCAGGCTCCCAGGAGAGCCCACCTTCAGGGGAATGGCCCATCGGGACTCTCAAAGATCCAGAGGGTGGGCTGTCCTGATAGCCAGAGATCCCATCCCACCCCAAGTCAATGTAATGTCTTTATTTGGGCCTGACCCAAATGTCTGCCTGGCCCTCCTGGTTCCACCTGCCTGCACTCTTTCCTCCTCATGTCAGTCCTCACCCAGGAATGTCTGGATAGTATGTGTGCCCAGAATAAGAACTGGACCAGAATTAGCACCAGCAAGGAACACACCAGGGAGACAGGGCAGTGGCCAGGCCCACTAGCATTCCAAGTGAAGGCATGCCCACCTAGGATCTGCACTAAATGAAAGAATACTCGGAAGGAGAAAGGGGAACGCTGGGCTCCCATAGAATCTCCTCTGGGGCTGAGACCTCCTGGGTCCCAGCATTGTGGGAAACAGGGGTCTCCTTGGAACCTGAGGCTTCCAAATATGAGCTGATCCTAAGGCTGGTCCCACTGCCTGCCCTGACGTGTGAGGACATGTAAGAGAGCCACTCAGAGCCCCTGCTTGACCAAGAACTCAGCCTAGGGGGACTGCAGCTGGCCAGCCCTGTATGACTCAAGGCCTTGAGTTTGGGAACGGGGTAAGATCAAAATCTCCCAGGATCCAGGATGGAGACCTTGTACCATCAGGCCTAGACCAAACCAGCCTTTGGGTTCAGTAGAAATGGCCAGTCACATGCCCACAACCTGCACTTCCTGACAGGGACAGCTGTACCGCCTGCCAATGCCAGGCCCCAGAGGGCAGCCTTATTCCTCTCCCTTGCTAGCCCACCAATCTCAGAGCTGCCCAAGGTAAGGGAAGAAGTAGAGGCTGTGCCCTCCACTCCCACTGGTGCCCCCCAGGGAAACAGCAGCTGCACCTGCACATTAATGGAGGGTGGACTCCAAGCCTTGTCTACCCTCCATATGCTGCAGGTCAACACACTAAGCCCCAAGTATCTGAATTCACTGAGCTGCTGGTGCCCAAAGGTGCCTATGGGCTGACAAGAGACAGCCAGGCCAGGGAACAGGCCCTATACTTCAGGCTGGGGAGAGGGACACTGTCAGCAGGATGGCAACCCCCAGCAGGGGGCGGTGGTGGTGTCCCAGGGGCTTTCTTTTTCTGCAGAAACGTGATCCTAACAACAGTAGCTGGTGTTTGACAAGGTGTTAGCTACTTGCCTCAGTGGCTGCCTTTCTCTCATCAGCTCATGAAATCCAAACAGCCCTGTGCAATAGGTACTGTTATCAACCCTGTTCCTGCAAAGGTCACGGCGAGGCAGTGTTGGAACCAAGATTTGAATCCTGAGGAACAGGCTGTAGCTGGGAATGGCTGCACTACAGGTTCTCCCTGTGCTGTATGTACCTCCTCACATGAGTCCAGGCAACCTGCAGGAGGCTGGGACAAGGTCAGAAGCAGGCAGGCAGGCAGGGTTCCTGAAAGTACAAAGTCCCAGTGGCACAAGTTCTCAGAGACAGGATACCAAGTGTGCTAAGCACCTTTTATGTGCTAGGCATTGGGCTTTATCCTTACTCATCTAGTCCCCACAAAAACAAAAACCCTGAGGTAGGGATTATCTTTTTACCCCAGTTGACAGATGAAGAGAAGGACTCAGAGAGGCCAGGTGACTCACCCAATCACACAACTGGTAAGCAGTGGAGCCTCAATTCAAGCCCAAAGGGTGAATCCAAAGCCTTTCCTCCCACACTTCACCCTATTTTCCTTCCAAGGGCAGCTCTGGTGGGCAGACAGCAGCCTGCCTTTCCAGATCTGTGCCACACAGCTAGCCTCCTTCAGAGCAAAGCCTGGACTACACCTAGAGAAAACTAATCACACGGTGACTCGGGGAGGGGATGGCCTGGGCATTCAGGAAACATCAGCCTGGCCCACACTCCCATTGCTTTTGTTGAGGAGTCGTTTCCTCCTGGAAAATCCTGCCCCTTACCTCTTACTTCTGACCTCATTTACACTGAGGGGAAAGAGGGAGTGTGGCACAGCCTGAGCCAGAAGATAAGTCTCAGCACTTCAGACTTGGCCCTGGGCCTTGACTGTCACTGAACTAAGGGGAGAAAAGGGGCTTCAGAGGCAGTCTGGCTTACTAAAAACAGAACCAGAACCCAAAGCAACCACTGGTTCTCCTACTATGCCATACCTAGTGCAGGCACCTGCTCTTAAGTAGTAGATGTAAGTGGCAGATCCAGGCACACCCAGGCCAGGTGAACTGAACCGGCTGCCACGCCCCTCTTGTTCAGTGGTTGCTTAAGTCGCACAGTGGAGGCAGGTGGCAGCAAGGGTTTGGGACAGGAGGTAGAGGGTCAGGCTGGAGCCAGATGGGATGGACCCACAGGCACAACAGCAGCCCAGCCACTAGGGGCTGTCCACAGGCCAGAGCCAGCCAGGATCAAGCAAGGGGCTCAGAGTCTTCCCAGGGGGACCAGATCCAGAAGAGGAGGCTGAGGTCAGTTTCCAAATCCTCAGCCCCAACCCCAGAAGCAGGGCTGAGGGCAGAGTAGTTTGCCCACCTAGGTGGGCAGGGCCCTTCCCCAGCTATGCAAGGACAGGGCAGCATGGGACCATGGGGGAGGGGAGCATCTGTGACTGATATCCACCCATACCAGACCCTTGTCTCTGGAGCACGGCCTCCTCCCCCAGGTACCTAGAAGAGGAAATGATCCTCACTCCATGAATGGTGGGCCTCAGAGGGAGGAGGGATACTGGTGAGCACTGCCAGGCTCTGTACTTCCTCCTGCCATGCCCCTCCCCCTCCCTACACACACAAGCACGCCAAAGCCTTCAAGGAGGAGAAATGGAGTCACTCCTGCCACACAGGAACCACATACCAGGCCTTGCAGCCTCCTCCCATATAGGGCTCCAAGACACAGGACTGACTAAGAGCTCAAATGGCCTCTGATATGAAAGGGTCCACAACAACCGCCACTCTCCTGCCTTGGTGATGCCTTTTCCTGTACCACTTCCGGGGTGGGGAGACACACACCAGGTGGGTGGGGCCTCAGCAGAACTTTCTCAGGGACTATCCTTCCCCTGCCTGGAAGGGGTATGGCTAGGGAGCTGTCAATCCACACCTCATGGAGGTGGGCAGCCTCCAAAGCCAACTGGCAACCTCTAACCTGGTCATCTTTTGCGACCCCACACAGAGCCTGAAACAGCGTCACCTCTTCCCTGCACTCACAGAGGAGATTCTGGCCGAGCCGGGGAGAACGATGGGGTGAGGCATGGGACACCCTCAACAGCCCAGTCTATATCCTATCCCTTCCTTCTGAGAACCAGAATATGCAGTGCCCCACACTGGACACTGCTGGGGAAAGCAGCCTAGCGGGTGGAAAGCTTGGGTTTTTCAGCCATCCCTAGGACCAGGCTGGGGCCTCTCTTCCTTGATCCTAGTACTCCCACACTGCGAGATTTTGTGGGCTGGGCCCCTTGGTCTCCAGTGCCCCAGTACCCAGCACAGGGCCCGGCACAGATCAAGTGCTCAAACATCCGTTGAATAAAAACAAAGTATGAGTCAACTGTGTGAATGCAGTACCTCACTCCTGCTATCTGAACCTCACACTCCTCTATAAAATCAACACAGAAGACTAGGAGGCCTCAGAACCTTGTGGCCAGTCTACAAAAACCATGAGCCCCTGAGGCCTCATGGGCCTTTAGAATCTCCACCAGGCAGAGAATGCACTGCCCACTTCCCAGAGTAGGAGGGGGCCCAAGCATTGGTGAGCCACTCCAGGTGTCAAGGTGTGACCCACCTCTGAATAGGGACATAGGTGTCACATGGAATGATCCAGGACTGGGAGGGACAGAATCAGAGGGGGTACTTTGTCCCATTCTTCCACCCTCCTGCTGGCCAAATGGCCACAGCCAGACAAGGGTCTAGGTCTGGGTCACACGAGTGCTCACCCTGACCCCGTAGTACCCTGGACTAGCCTCCAGCACTGATCCCAGGGTACCCTGCTGCCCTTTCCAATCCAAGAGGTTGCATGTTGCTTCCAGAACAGGCCGACATGCCAACACAGAACAAGACAGCCTCAGGGACTCTCCTCCCTCCCCCTGGAGCCTTCAAGTGGGGTTCTACCTGCGCCAGGTGTAGGAAAGGCAGGATTTACACAACAAATTCCTGCAAGGGTGGCAGTCAGGCATCTGCTCTAGGAGCTTCCCATGGTCCAGTGTGCTCAACATCAGTTACTGCCCTGACCATCACCTAGACACATGACCTCAAAACCTCAGGCATTCTAAAATTGATAGTGGTGATGAATGCACAACTCTGTGATTACACTGAGAGCCACTGACTGTACACTTTGGGTAGATTGTAAGATGTGTGAATAAAATTGCTAAAACAAAACAAAACAAAAAAACATACTCATCCCTCAACCAGCCAAACACCAGCTCTTGACCCCAGCCCAGATCATTTCTCACCTGGGCCCAGCCCAGTCTCCTCAATGGCCTCCCTGCCTCATCACACCCTCCCTCCTTCCACCTGTTTTCCTAAAAGGAAGGTGGCAAATTGTGCCACACCCTTCCTCCCAACTTGCTATACCTCCCCACCATCTGACCCAGCGAACCCTTCCACCTCTTTCTCCAGCCACATGTCCACTGGCCACACTTCCCAATGTCCCAAGACTCCAGGCCTTTGATCTTGCAGTTCTCTTAGCCAGGAGGTCCTTCGCAGAGCAAAGTTCTACCCATGTGAGAAGGCCCTGCTGAAATCTACCTCCTCCCTGACCCTCCCTCACAGACTTTAGGCATGCTCCCTGAACCCAAAGCTCAAAGATCTGTGGACATCAAGCATGGTGCCTTGTTGGAGAATCATCATTTGTGTGATGGAGCTTCCTGAGGGCAAGGTCAGGTCTGATTCATCTCTGGAGTGAGGCCATTGAACAGAGCCTGGTAGAGAGGGAGTCAGCACACCCTTGTTTCAAACGAGTGCCCCAGTGAGGCCTGGACTGCAGAGCCTGCACCCTCCAGGAAAGGAAACTGGGGCTGGAGACTCCATGTGCCTGGTTTGGCATGGCTGGGAGCCAAGCTAAGGCTGAATAGGCTGAGGAACCCTTGGCAAAGCTGCCAGCCAATCCAGCTGTGGGCAACACCACCCCATGGCATGGCAAGAGGAAACAATGGCAAGCCCTGACTCACTGCAAGCTCTAAGTGCAGCCAGACGCCTACAGGTGCCGGTAATGCTGCTGCGTGAGTCTCCGGACCCAGCACCCTGGGCATTGTGAGCAGCTCACTGGCCCCACTTTTGCCCCCAATCCCTCTCCCAATCAGGCAGCTTGAGGCCCAAGGAAATACCATGTCACTGGGCCAGGGGCCAGAAAAGCTGGAGAGATAGAATTCTAAGCCCCATATCCAGGGGCTGCCCTCTCAGCCCTCCAGCCATAGCAGGAGAGGTCAGGGAGGGAAGGCACAGAACCAACGAGAAGTGACCACAAAGAAGAGGGCAGAGTCTGAATTCTAGCAGCCTGGCCTTAGAGTGCTAGCCCCAAAGGGGAAAGCAAGAGGGAGAGATGGCGAGAAGGGAAAGCAGGAGACCAAAGCCCCAAAAGAGGCTAGGGACACACCGTGGTGTGGCCCACTGCGCTCACAAGTCCACAGGTAGCCATGAGCCAGGGAAACCAGACCTGGGAAGTAGGGAACCAGCAAACAGATGGCTGACGCCCAGGAGGTGGCCTCAAGCTACAAGGTCTGCAGGTTCAGTTCAAAGACTTTCCCACCCTTTCTTCAGAAGCCAAAACTCCCCTTCCCCCAGCAAGGCCCACCCCAGGCCCACCCGAGGCAGAACCCTGGCCAGGGCACAAGAAGCTCCTTACCATGTGGGGGTTGTCATAGTAGACAGCGATGGAGCGGAGCCTGGGGGAGACACTGCAGCTCTCAGTGAAAAGCTGCCCAGTCTCACCATAGGATCCCATGTGGAACTTGTAGGCCACAGTGATGTTGCGGATGGGGGGTGAGCCGGCACTCACTGCCACCTCAGCCAGGAGCCCTGAGTACCCGACAAAGGCCAGCAGCGTCAGCAGCAGTAGCAGAGTCAGGGCCCCAATCAGGCCCAGCAGCAGCAGATCCGACATGGCTCTGGGCCCCCCACGTTGTGCTCCCAAGGCAGCTGCAAAGAGACAGAGGCAATAGGAGCCTGCTCTGGCCAATGTGCCCACCTGCTGGCCTGCTGGTTCTGGTCCAGCCCCAGTCCTGCCTTGAGTTCTCTGACCCAGGAAGGGGAGGGGCCAGAGGTGTTTATACACAGAGTGACCTAGAAGGGAGCCTCAAAGGATGACAGAAGCCACAAGCCTCTTTATTTCTTAACCATAACCACTGAGGCTCTCGGAGCAGCTCTGCCTGTAAGCTGGCAGCCCTGGCCACACCTGGAGAAACTGAGTCACAGAGGGGCACAGGAGTGAGTCAGCCAGGGAGCTGAAAGCTTACTCCTGGCCCTGGCCAGCCTTTCTCCAGACCAGTTGAGGCCAGCCAGCCTGCCTTTCCCTGACCTTTTCTCTTCCTTCGAAAAGCTGAGCCACACTGGCAGCCCAGCCTCTCAAGCCTCAGAGACCACTGGCAGAGACCAAACGCTTATTAACAAACTGGGAAACCACGAGGAACAAAACCTCAGGGGGACAAAATTGGGCCACAGAAAAAAAACATCATAGGATAACTCTCCTTTGCTAAACAGGGACCCTGCTATCCAGCAAGTTCACTCACCCAGAACCAGAGGAGAGACTAGACCAAAACCACCTGGGCAGCCAGAACAAAGTCCAGACCTAAGCTTCCTGGACTTGAGCAACCAGTGCTGACAAGCCCATAGACAATTAGAATCAGCAGAAAGGAGGGAAGAAAGGCTGCTAGATGTGGAGACACACAAAAATGATAAGTAATAGTTACCCGTTAAGAGGCATAAGAGCTGCACAAATGTAGACCAGGGAACACAACCCCAGCACATAACAGTGTGTGAACCATCTGAGGCAGCTCACCCAGCCCTCCACAGAGCTCAGGGTCAGAGATCTAACCTAATCACCTAACAAAAAAGGCTCGACCAGATTTATCCCAGGAAAGAAATCACAGCACAGAGAATACAGATTAAGGAGGCAGGGAAGCACAAAACCCACTGGTGGAACATTCCCACAACTAGTATTTAACATTTAAAACGGATAACATTTCAGAACTAGAGAAAATTTAGGTATATGAAATAATTTGTTCCCCATGGGGTCTGGGTGTCGAGAGTTTAGGTCTGAAAATTGCCTCTGGAGTCATTGATAACATAGTGTTTGCCTCAAAAAGAGGCAACATACATATCTAAACCTTGAGGTACCATCCAATGTCTTCTCACCCATCTGTGTTCCTGCCTTTAATTTCACCAATCTTTTTGTGTCCATTCCCCATCCTACTCTTTTACCTCCAGTTTAGTTTCATTCCTGTTTTCTTTGGCAATAAATCTCATACTGAGCACTTACTTATATGTCAGCCATTGTCCAAATGTTGAAACACAGCTACTTCATTAATCCTCACAACAATCCAATGAGGTAAGTACAGATCAGAAAATGAGTGTTTAGAGATTCAGAGACTTGCTCAGGGTTACACAAGTGGCAATGGGAACCCAGACAGTCTGACTCCAGGCCACCATGTCTTCTCTCTCTCCTTTGTGATAGGGCTTTCTGGAAGCATTTGGCCATCACTGAACCCAAGGCTGGAAGCTCTGGCCTCTAGGCCCTTACTCGCCATAGGAGCACTCTGACCAAACCCTCTTAGCTGCACACTTCCTGTCCTCTCAAGAGAACTTAATTTCTGTCTTTCTCTTCCTCTCGTCTCTGGAAACTGCCTTAGAAAAGGGGGAAATGCACTTGAGAAGCTCCAGAGCTTGAGTCAGCACAGGAAAGGGGAGGGGCGAAGCAAATCCAGTCCCCCACCCTCAAGAGAAAAGGGAGAAGGGCTGGGGGAGCTCACCTGAAAAGCCAGGCTCACTTTCAACAGTTCATGGTGTACAGCGAGGCAGTGGCCAAGTGCTCCAAGTGCTCAGGTGCTGAGAGCAGAAAGGAACAGTCATCCACCCCAGGCTGGAAATAACAACTGTGCCGGCTGCACAATGCCCTGGGTGCCCCTTTTTCAAGCAAAGCCCACCTGGGCCTCTACGTCCCGGCTGCACCCCGGCCCCATCCATCCTCGAATCCTTGGAAGAATCAGGAGACAAACCCAACCTCACAATGTCCAACTCATCATTAGCCACCCCATCTTCCAGGGAGAGCGCCACCCACCACACCAGGTCCTGAAACAGCCGGTGCCGGTGACCTTGGGCACGCTGACGGCCTCTCCGGCCTCGACTTCCCCTTGGGTCGGAGGCGCAGGGCGACGGCCTCGCGCCAGCTTCCCGGGCCAGCTCACGTGCGCCGCGGCGGCGGGCCCGGCCCTTAAAGGCGCCAGCTGCCAGGAAACTTCGGCGCCAGTGGGGCGCAGGAGGCCTGCGTCTCCTAGGGGCCTACGGGGCGCCGCCCCCCACCCCAGGCTTCCAGCCTCTGCTCACTCGACCCCTTTCTCCCGGGCCGCCGCCTCAGCTCCCGCCACTTCAGGGGTGCTGAAGTTTGCAGCTCGGGCTGCTAGGCGCGGCCTCGGGGACGGGGGCGGAGCTAAAGCGCCGCTCTCGCCTCAGGGTCCCCCGGCCCTCCGGCTCTCCGCCCCGGTTCCACACACACCCCCGGAGCCGGCCCTGCACCGGCGTGGCAGGCAGTGCGCGGGCCCGGGGAAGTACGAGTTGACCCAAGGTCGCGTCCCGGCCTGGGCCCTCGGACCCGGCAGGGGCAAGCTGTAGGGCAAGATGAGATGCAAAGGGCGGCCCGGGTCACGGAGGGCACCGCGGAGCCCTGAGGCCGCGCCTCAGTGGGCGGGGGCCCCCGGCCCGTGGCGCGTGTGGCGCCGCCGCGCCGGGGACGCGCCGGCTCCGACCCGGCTCTCACCTCAGCCGCCGCCCGCCGCGGACGCCTATCAGCGCAGGCGGCTACGGGCTAGGCGCGGAGCCTGCGCGCGCCCGCTCACGTTCGCTCCGCCTCCTCTCGCGGCGGGACGTGGCCGTGGCTGTGGGCGCGTGCGCGTGGGACCCGGCCCGTCTCCATGGCAACGGGGCGTGCACCAATCCCCGGGAGCTGGCGAGGCTCTCCCGCCTTAGAACCACCCGAGGCACCCGGGCTGGGCAGAGCACGCCAGGACCGCTTGGCCCCAGGCGCCGGGTGAACTCAGCCCTGGGGCCCGCAGAGGAAGACCAAGGGGAGCCTTTGGATAGAGGTAGTTAGGGAGATGCAGCACAGCAGTAGCAGTCACAGCCAGACATTTGTACTACTCTTAATCCTACCACCCTTTCTCACTGCAGTTTCGGGACAAAACTGGGAACCGGGCAAGGCAGGGTAGGGTCCTTGCGCCCGTTATACAGCTGACAAAGCTGAGGCCTAACCCAGATTCAGGGAAGAAGCTAATGGATAGCGCAAATACCTGTTTCCTTCCTCCACTCACCCCAGTCCTGAACCAGAGCACAGGGTAATCATCCATCCAACAAACATTCATTGAGTATTAATCTGCACCAGCACAGTTCTAGGTGCTGGGGATACTGAGTAAAACCAAGGCCCTGCCCTCCTGGAACTCACCTTCCAGTGGGATGCCCCCCCTCCAGGATCCTCCCTCAGTGCCCTGGATGTTCATCACTTAACCTCGAGGATGCTTGGGGGATGCTTTTCTGTGTTTACTCTACCCTATGTGACTCCCAGGTCAAGTGTGAGCTCTTTGAAGTCAGGTTGGTCTTCAGCTCCTATTTCTGAGCACCTGCAAACTACAAAGCACTCTGGTAGGGTCTGCCCTCCTGAGAGGTCCAGTCTTGCAAGGGAAGGAGGGGGACAGCCATGCTTTAGGAGGAGGGTCACCCTGATGGAAACACCAGAAAAGTGACCATGAAAAAGTCAGCAGCCAAGGGGTGCATACATCTTGTGGATCCCCTGACTGCACTAGCGAAGGGCAGGCTGGGCACACAGACACACTCATAATCCTGGCTTCCTTTCCCTCTGCTTCCTATTCTTCCTCCCTCAGGCAAGGAAGACTGAAGTTCAGCTGTAGGGCCAACATACCCCACCCCTCTGGGCAGAGTGGGCAGTTGACCCTTCACAGGCACTCTACTCTGGGCTGGCATAGTCAAGACAGCTGTTTGGCCTGTGAACATGGGGTACATGATCAAACCCTTCAAGTACCCCAAACAGGTGGGCCTTTAGCTCGGAAGAATTTGCAAGGGGAGGAGGGGCCAGGGCACTGTCTCAGAGACAGTCTCTACCTGCAGGTTTTGCACATTCAATTAATTCTTCTGTTTCTCGAAGCCGATGAGCTCTTCCCAGGAAACTGGTGCTTGGAGCTGCCCCCTTCCTCATCTTGTCCTCTGCTCACTTCCCTTTTGCCTGATGGGGAACTCTAGAGCCCCACTTCAGAGTTCAGGGTGTGCCTTGGGAGTTTTGGTGCCTTCATCATAGAAGGGGAGTCTACGTGACTGTAATACATCAGTTGCTGGACTTAGACTGCTTCCTACAGTTGAATACCACCCTTGGCAGGATCCCTGCAAGTCCCTGAATGACCACCAGGAGGCAGAAGCCTGCTTTGCAGGGCACATTCTTCTCCCACTTGTGGCCCAGCAGTCTGTGAGCCCACCTGCTCATCCAGCTAATTGCTCCACCCAGACTTTACTCCCAGTCCTGTTTCCCAACAGCATATAATCTCTTCTCATTCCCACGAGCCCAGACTTGGCTTTTGTCTCCTCTTGCCTTCCTCTGTCCAAGGAATCCCCACAGAGACCCTTTAATTCACCCTTAGTAAATTTCCCTAGCATTTCATTGTTTCCTCAGGGGTCCTCCCCTTAAAGCGTTTAACCTTTGGGAGACAAGTAGACCTTCCCCCTCCTCTCCTGGCCTCACCCCCCACCTCCCCCAGTGCTCTAAAGCCCTGATTAGCTCTCTGTGGGCCAGTGGCTAGAACTTCCAACTACACGATAACTGGAGGATGCATGTGCAGTGTGGGGCATGCTGCAAACCCTGTAGCCAGGCACTCACAGAAACACCATCTCCCGCCTTTTGAAGGCAACGATGCCTGCTCAATCCCCAGCCTCTCAGAGCCCAGCCAAGGCTGCCCCTGCAGAACTTCCTGTGGCAGAGGCCGGTTTGCCTTAGGCCAGGCCCAGAGTCAGCTCAGGTGTTTCTCCTTGAGCCCTAGCCTTGAGGTGTTCTGGTGAGCAAAAGCTGAAAAAGCCTAGGGAATCCCATTGCAACAGAGCCTGCCACCAATCTGCCTCTGTTCATGCCTTCCCACTCAAGTGCCATCCCAGCATCCACCATGCTCTAAGTTATATCCCTTCCACCACCACCCAGCCAAACCACCATCCAGACAATTCCTTGACCAAACAACACTGCCTTCTTGAGTTTAGATTTTATTTTACAAAAAGAGAAATAAAGAAAACTGATAGGCAGTTATACTGACTTACAATTGTTCTGTTTGCTTTTTTTAAAAAAGTGACATGAAACAAAAGTAAAAATAAATACGTCGTAGAAACAGCCAGTTGCCCAGTCTCTGGGGCAGGAACACCTGCCCTGCCAAGAGAGGAGGGAAGCCCATGATTACACCAGCAGCTGGCGTACCCAGTCACAGACGCTCCTCAAAGCTGGGCGCAGGTCCCAGGCCTCAGGGGGCATCCTGAGGAAAGATGATGGAAAACCAAAGCCAGTCTACTCCTCCTGGCAGCAGTGTGGCCTTAGTGGTTATCCTCTGCAGAGGGTTCAGGAGAAAGCCAGTCTTGGGCAGGCTGGGGGATTCTCCCAGTAAGTACCCGGCCCACCCTGAGTAACACAATCAGATTAACAGTTTATACCCAGGTGTGTGCACACACATGTGTACACACACACACATACACACACACAGCTGGGTTAACCTCTCTTCCAGGGAGGATCCTGGGTCAGGTCACAGTATGAGGTCCCCTCTCTGCTGAATATTATCCCACCCAGTAATGGTAACAGAGTACCCAAACCTCCTTCCAGCCTCTGTACTGCAGACTCTGCAGCCTGCCTAGCTACCTCTCCCCAGTGCACTGGACCATGATATCAAATAGACCTGCAAGAGGGGAAAGGTACAGCTTGAAGTCCCTGAAGAGCAAAGTCAGACACTGCCTGCTCAGGAAGTTCATCCTTGTTAAGACTGGGCTATTCATAAAAGGCCCAGGGCCAAGATAGTGGCACAGAACAGACAATAAGGGGGTCACAGCTGAATACAAAGGGCAGAAAAGAGAAGACTCAGTGGAAGGCAGACAGAGTTAAGGTGATGGATGGAGAGCGCAGCATTTTCAGAGATGGGCCTTGAGATGGTGATTTCCTGGGAACAGGCAACAGAGAGCCAGAAAGTCTCCTGGGGATCCTTTGGGGGAGAGACCTCTGCTCTTGGGAGATTTGGTGGAGAAGAGCCACTTTACTTGGTGCACAGGAGGCCATGGCTCAGAAGGGAGAGACTGGGCTTCTCCTGAGAAATCACAGGTACGTGGGAGGCAGGAGGAAGGGGGGCCAAATCCAGAAACACTGGGAATGAGGAATGTAAAGCACCCAGAAGACCTTCCCTGTGGGATGGGGACTCAGTTCCACAGCAATGCCAAGTTTGCACAGATTGAGGCAGAGGCCCTGCTCTGCTGACAGCTTGAGGAGTGACAGTCCCACCCAGAATGCTGCTTTGGTGCCACTAGTTTGGTTAAGTATTTCAACCTATCAGCAAAACTGGACTTTCAGCTTCATGCTCCCGGACTGGGAAATTTCATATTTAGCTGTGAATCACAAGTATGTAAAGACTCCACACACTAATTCCTAGGGAAGAGAGTTCCAAGGACCAAACTGAGTTGTCCTTAAGTCAAGAGATGATGAGATGGACGCTGAAGAAGCACAACTTGAGGGGTCAGGACTTTACAGATGTCCAATCTGAAGGAACAGTTCCGATCCAACATGGTTCACTTATTTTTCGTGCTGAAATGGCTATCTTGTCTTTGTTCAATTTTATCCACAAAGACATTAAGAAAAGGAAATCAAGCATCACTACAAATGGTGTTCTTGACTCATTACAATAGTATTGTGTTCCCTAGGCTGAGGCCCTAAGCTGAACCAGATGGACTGGGCTTGACAGGCCCTTTGAACAGCCTGTGGAAGAAAACAGTGAGGGAAAATGTGTATGCCTGATCTTCTACCCTCCCTCATATCACCATTCTCCCCTCACTCAGGTCTGGATGGTGGGTGAGTAGAAGCCACTGCCACGTGTTCCTGATAAAAGAGGTTGTAATACATGGTTCTTAGGCTCTGAGACATTTCCTGCTTCCCTCACACACACACTCATGTTTGGGTGCATACAGATTTGCCTACCAGCACACAAAGAGACAGCAGAAAAGTCAAGTAAGTGTTTTCAGGTTCATTAAAAAACAGAAACAAAAAAAACATGGAAATGGTAGCACTCTAATTTCCCTTGATCCCACCACCCCCAACCCCACAAACAGTGTAAGCTGCACATATCAGAGAAAGCCTTCTCTAGCCAGGTCAGCCTCCCAGATTATGGCCTCTTCCAAATGAAGCAAAACCCAGCCCCTGGATCACAGGGTAGAGAGCAGGCATGTGCCATCTCTCAGGACAACTGTTAAATTCCTGGCAACTTCAAAAACCCCTCCCCCCAGTAATTGGTTTCCCTGCTGAGATGGTTTCTGGATTCTCAGAGCCTGCTGCAGTGATTTCCTAGAAGTGAACACAGAAATATCCCTCCTTCCCCTGACAAGACACACACATGCGCGCTCTCTGGCTCTCTCTCTCTCACACACATACACCTATCTCCAGGATCCCAGTGCCCCAGGGCCTTGGAGGCATCAGCATAGGCCAGGTTGTGAGTGTGCTCTGTCAGCAGACCGGAGATCCAGACTAGCTCATTCCTACCGCACAGGCCTAAGCCTGAGAGCCCACTCCAACTGAATCCCTCCACCATCCATTCTTGGGATGCATCTGAAAGAGAAAGCACTGGTTGGAACTGCTATTTTTAAATTAATAAAATAATTTGCATAGCTAAACTGTAAATCTAAGGCTTCTATGAGTAGCAGAGTTAAGTGTCTGACGGGGTGCTTATGAAAACAGAGGAAGAAAACTCCCTAAGTTCCACTTTTGGTGTTATTAGATAGCACGCGCGCGCGCACACACACACACACACACATACTCTCACACACCAACCATCTCCTTGTCTCTTTGGGGACAATATCCCAGAGTGTGCCAAAGCCCTCCAAAAATGGAAACAAGCTGTTCATAGAGTTGCAGAAGCAGCTACTACTAGGGGTGATCTGGCTAAGAAGCTGCTTCCAGAGCCAGGAAGAGATAGGTGCAGCAGCTGCCCAGCCAGGAGGGCCGCATGGATAGGTGGCAGAGTTCTAAAGCCAAACAAGGTTTGTTCATCATCAAGAACTGCCCAGCAAAGTCTCAATAGTGGTGGTGGTGGTGGTCATGGGGGTGGGAGTAGGGCAGGCAACAGGAAGACAGCCAGTGATTATGCTTAAGGACTAGATGCTCCCCTCTCCTGGCACTGACAACAAGAAAGGGGAGACCCAGAATGACTCTTGTGTTCTTTTAAGACAAAAGCTAGACTTAGGGCTCTTACAGGAAAAGAGCTCCTCCATGCTCCCCTGTAGAGGACAGAGGTAGCAGATACCAGCCCCACATCGATCACCTGATAGGCTAAAGAAACCAAAGCACTTCCCAGTTCTCTCAACCCAGCAGCCTCTTTTCCACAGCTTCACTATTTAGCATTGAGAGCCCATTTCTAAGGCCATCCCAGAAAAACATAGCTCTAAATTTGGGGTCACTTAGTTCCCAACGGCAAACTCCTTGATCCTAAATTTCAGTCTCTTTGGAATGAGTCTCACCCCCATTAACTATCTAGTCCCAGGATGTCCTGATCTTCCTGAAAGGCCATCTCCTAAAAACATACTTGTTTAGTCTAAACCTCAGCCAAGTCTCTCTTTCCCTGGTAATTCACCAGCTACCCAGGATTTCTCCACCAGCAGCTATGGGGTCTGGGATATTTTAAAACCGCCCTTTCCCTCCCACACCCACCCTCCTTACCCCTAAACCTTACCGCCCTCCCACCCCCCAAAAATTAAGACACACAAAAAATCCAAATAATAAATAATTGCCTGTAAGAAATAAATTAACATGGATCTAACAGGGAAGGTGAGGGCTAAGGAAAGGCCACCAGGATAGGCAGCTGGGGGTTCAGTTCCATCCTTGTGAAGAATGTCTCTTCCAGCCATAACGCCATGACCACACACTCACACACTGCAGCACTTCTCCCTCCTGGACTCTGCACACAGACAAGCTCAAACCCTGGAAAAGGAGATCTGCTCAGAGACAGCCACTGGGGAAAGAGACAGATTGGTAATGCCCATTTTCTCTCATGATTTCCCTCAAATTCTAAAGCAAATGTGGCTCTGAAAACCAGGGACTCAGGTTAGCTGGGTCCTCTCTTCACCCAACTAGAAGGAAACTTGTGGTTTCCATGGCTCTTCTCCTGGGCTCACCCTGAAATTCATACTAATAGTTGCCATGAACCACCACACTCTGATTCCATTAGAAAAAGATTAATTCATTTTTAAGTCTTCCCCTTAGCCCCTCCCTCCCTCCCTCCCCTCCCAACTTCATCCCTGCTCTGTAACATACATGTACATACATACATAAACACACATACACACACACACATACCTGGTCTGCTTCCTTCCCACCCCCAAAAAAGACCCCACTTCACATAGGATTTCAGTCTGCTCCCCCTGCCCACCCTCCCTCCCTCCTGTCCCCTCCCCAGGCCAAGCTAAGTCACCCAGTAAGGCAGCTCTCTTGGGAGAGAATGTTCCCAAAGACAGAAAAGGGATGTGGGCCTCTACACTCAGATGGGCGAGCAAGCAAGCAGACAAGCATAAGCAAGGCAGGCAGGAAGAGAGGCAGGCTATCCTGCCCCCCATCCCTGTTTTGGGTCCCTGATTTCCCGCTATTGCTGCTCTGTGGATTTTTCCCCTCTTTTGTTAGAGAGCAACAGGGCCCTGCCACTATAGTTTACCACCCTTCTTCGTCCTCTTCCTTCTCCCTCCTGCCAAGTGCCCTATGCTCAGAAAGCCCAGACCACTGCCTTCCAGCTTGGTGGGCAACCTGCTGGGGGCCCCGAGTGAGGTGGGGAGGGTCTCCCCAGCTATTTCCCAGTGACCTCTATCACATCATCGTCCTTATCTTCATCGTCATTGGAGCTGAACCCCACCTCGGCAACCTCATGAGAGTCAAACGGAGGCACCTGGGACCGGAGGAGGCTACCGGCTGGGTAGCTTGCATGTGGAGACATGTAGCCTGGGTAGACGGACATGCCCCGCGACAGGTTGCTGGGCAAGACAGGAGAAGGAAAAGGCGCAAACATCCTCGGCTCGGGCAGGAGTGGCTGTGAGAATGGGAGTGAGTAGCTGGGTAGTATCCCTGGCACAGAGGGGTTGAGCATGAAGGAAGGGGTGCTGGCAGTGACTGAGGTAGCCGTGGAAGAGGAACTGACAGGGCCTGCTGGCACCAGAGGGTCAGTAGTCACTGGGAACACCAGACGGGCATCTGCCAGCAAATTGGACAGCTGGTAGTAGGAGGGGGTACTTCCCATGAACAGAGAGTTCTCCCCAGCCTGGGAGGTGAAAGGAGGGGTGAGGTTATGGTTTAAGGAGACGGGTGGCATGGCAAACCCGCCAGAAACTGGATACCCGTGTTCATACGGCTGCACGGGGGCTGGCAGGTGGCCCTTCCTGGACCGCCGCCGGGCTGACTCCTGGGCAGCAGGCGGTGTGGCCAACTTTCGCTTGTGGCCCCTTAAGTCCAACACTGGGTGCCTGTCACCACAGGGCTGGCTGGTCACCAGGAGAGAACTATTGAGGCAATGACCCCCAAGTCGAGGCTCAGTTCCAAGAGCAGTCCCGGGAACAGCACTGCTGTCCAAGAGTTGGGCCGGGGGGCCAGGCAGGGCGGCATTGGTGCTTGGGGAGCTCTGATGGGATTCCCGGGCAGCAGCCACATCTGCATACTGCTGGAGCTCACTGATGATCTCCGGGCTGTCAGGGGAGACGGGCCTGGCCAGCCCCTCAGGGTCTGGGGCTTTGGGTGATGAGGCACTGTGTCTGCCGTTGCTTGTGGACTCGCGAGAAGGCCCCTGGGAACCTGAGGACAGAATGTAGGTAACTGAGAACCAGGATGGCCAGGGAGAAAAGGAGGATATAGGAAAAAATTATATAGGGGGAAAAAAATAATGTCCTGTGGTCCTCCAAATTATAATAGTTTAATGTCCAAACAACATCATCCAGTCAACCTTTCCCAGACACAAACAGAGAAATCCTTCCTCAGATTACATGGCTTCATTTTGATCGAGCAAACAAGTCTGCCCATGACAAGGTATGCAACTTCTCTGCACCCCAGTTTCCCAGTCTGTAAAACTCTGCACCAAAGTTGCTGTGAATCCTATGAGATAATGACTGAAATGCTAACCAATCATTCTTATAACTAGTCACACTCTTTCTGGAAACAAGAGGCAGTCAGTGACCAAGGAGGGAGAAAAGAAGAAAATTATGTTAAAAAGCAGTCCATCTAGTTTAAAAACAAAACAAACCCCGTAACTACAAAAGATATTTGGGTAACTGGGAAAATCTGAATATGGCCTGGATCCTAGGTGAGATTATGGAATTGCTGTTAACTTATTCAATGTAATAATAGCGTTGTAGTTAGGAGAATGTCCTTAATCTTAGGAAATACATGTTGAAGTATTTATGTATTTATTTATGACATGATATCTTCAACTTACAAATGATTCAAATAGTAAGGGAAAGAGGACAAAAGGAGGGATATGAATTAAAAATGGCAAAACATTCCACTAGGTCTAGGTACACCCATGTGGGTGTTCCCAGTGCTGTTCTTTCACCTTGTCTGCTTGTGGGAAAACTTCCATAAAACAAAGTTGAGAGCAAGAGTGATCTAGTTCTCATAACATTGTGGTGGGAGGATAAATTAGAACCTCTTCCATAGAGAAAAATCTGGCAAGAGTTCCTAACATTGTTAATGTGCTACACATACACCCTTTGACCTGGCAATCCCACTTGTAGGAATTTATCCTACAGATATGCCCCATGTCAATGAAGCACCACTGTCAGTTAACGCTGGAGTTAAACAATCTGAATGTCCATCGACAGGGAACTAGGTAATACATTGTATTATACCCATGTAATAGTACCTGTCCAAATCTTCAACAAGGCTTACCTAGAAGGAATCATAAGGAAGGAGCACTGATACACACAGGTGAGTGAAGAAAGGAGTAAACCGTATATTATAGTATGTTAATATCTGTTTTAAAAATATTCATATACATACATATATATTCATATATATATATACAAACAAACACATACATATCCCTGTATCATGAATATGTATAAACTATTTTGGGAGGGGTGGGGGGTGGGGAGGACGGGACTGGTAAGAACACCACTTCTAGAAAGGCATAATGAATGGCTGGAGTTCATGGTGGGAGGAAAATTTTACTTTACTCTCTTTGTCCCTTTTGAATTTTGAACCATATACACAATTATTCAAAATATTAATTAATTACAAACCCAACACAATCAAAACAAAACAAATCTGTGTAGATGAATGTAAAGTAGAAGCCACCATACCTGAGGCAGCCGGACGACCATCCTCAGGGGCCTTTGTTTTGCCAGTCGCCCGGACAGCAAAGATTCGCCCATCACTGGTGCGAATGTATGTCCCTATGAAGAAATATGTGGAGGAATGTTAGACGTGCAACACAGCCAACCTGGGAGACTCTTAGCCTATAGCTCCAAAGCTATAAAATTAGGTCTTAAAGACTCTCAAGTCTCCAGATTCTCTCAAGACTACAGAAATGAGTAGGGAGATGCCTGAGCTGTGGACCCATAATGATTCATTCATTCCACAAACGTAGACTGCATGCCTATTGAACACCAGACACTGTTATCGACACTGGAGACATAAAAGCACACAAGACAGATAAAGGCCCTGTCTCATGGAGCTTGACTTCTAGAATGGAAGATGACAATTACACCAGAAAACATCAGGAAGAGTTAAATGCAAAGGAGAAAATCAACAGTGTGCTATGAAAGAGAATAAGCTGCCTCCCTCTGTTCTCAGGCACTCTGGCCTAGATCTTCCTCTCGATCTATAAGGAAAGATCCTTACTCTCTCCCTTAGTAGGAATAATGAAAACCTGACATTTTATTCCCACAAGACACCAAACCATCAATCTCTGGGTATGTCAGGGCTGTCTGTAGGTCAGGGGTCAGCAAACTTTGTCAGTAAATATTTTCAGGTTTGGGAACCACAGACAACACATAAACAAATGGGCATGACTGTTCCCTAATAAACCTTTATTTATGGACACTGAAATATAAATTTCATATTTTCACATCACAAAATATTATTCTTTTGATTTTTTTTTAATCGCTTCAAAATGTAAAGACCATTCTTAGCTCATGGGCTGCACAGTAACATATAGCAGCAGGCTATATTTGGCCCACGGGTTGCAGTTTGCTGACCCCCACTCTAGGCCAGGCAGAGCTTTCAGTAGCAGGGCTAGGCACAATCTTCTCTGCATGACCATGTAGTTATTTCAGGGCACATTTTCCCTGAGCCTAAAGGTACTCTGATCTGACAGAGGCTCAGGAGCAAAATATCTTACCAAACAAAGAGCCTCAGGGAACCTCACACAGTAATGGTATTTAGTTAGAGCTGACGTGAAAGACAGGCCTAGATTGTGTCCTGACACTGTCCAACCCAGATTTCTCATTCCAGCAATCTCATCTCCCTCTATAAGGAGGCCAGAAGCAGATGTAGACTTTTAAAAGTACCACCCACTCAAAAATTCTGCCATGCAATCAATGTGTACTAATCCATCCACTACATAATATATTTCCTAGTCTGGGACCCTTACACCCTCCAAACAAGTAAGTAAAGACAACACAATAACACACATGTTGGCTTATAACCCATTCTACAGCTTTTTCCATCCAATTTCAGTCTTCCTGTGTCTACCCATTCCCATTCCAAGATTCTCCATAAAAACTATAGGGAAAATACAGTAACTCCCTTCTTATAAGTTATATGGGCCCAACTCAACTGTTGAGCTATTAGAAATATCCTTTTTTCATGCTTCCCCCCAAGTGACATACTTATAGATTATTCTTAACCCTCTCTAGGTCGAGCCATATGTATTCATTATGCCCCCCAGCTCAGCACCCTCAATAAAAGGCAGGGGTGGGCCCTGTGGTCAGGCTCTCACCTTTCGTCCCGCGGATGATATGAATGCTCTCGCCAGCATTAATTCTTGCCTGTACATCTGTGCAGCTGTTCAGTCCAGGAATAACAATATCTAGTGAAGACACAGATCTCAAATTTAGATTACACGAGCCTGATTAAAGGAGGGAAAGAAAATGCAAAGTCCATGTCCACCTCCATTCCTCACTGATTTCCCTAAAAGCCTGTTAGTGAAGCAGAGGTTCAGATCCAAGGAAGGTAAAGCAAGTAGGACCTCTCCTAATTGTTTGAACAAAAACAAGAAATATTTTAGAAATCTGCTTATCTTTCTGATCAATTTCCCTTGATTTAATTAAAAATTCATAGTTTGTGGTTGGAGACAAAGTGTTAGTTCAAATGGCTATTTCCTTGTTTATTTTTCTCCTCTCTAAACCATTTGCATGCATCTGCTCCACATCACTTTAGACTCCAAAAGTGGCCCCATCCTCTTCCTTGCTAGCATTACCCCAGGCCTACCTAAAGAATGAAGAGAAGAGTATTTTTTCAAGAATCAGCAGTGAAGTAGGATTATGAGGGGCTCTCTTTTTCTTTTTATTCATTTCAAACTTTGCATAAAGGACATGAATTATTTTCATACTAGCAAAATCAACAAAGATATTTTCATTTAAATTTATATATCATTAATATTTCTAAAAAAACAAGCTATAAAACAGGATCATGAAATGCTTTCCTTCCCAATCACCCTGAATCACAGAACCATCCACAGGAGTGGATGGACTGCCCTGACCCACTGACCTACCTCCAGGTTCTGGGTGAGATGATACTCAATCCACAGCAAACTCACACAGAAAGTGAATGACATTCAAGTCTTCTAATTACATAGAAGATGGCTGTCCCCCATGCCCAGCTGACCCCAGTCAGGAAGGGCTCAGTACATTCAGATCTTCTCTATAAGATCTTCTGAGACCAATCCTATGTTCCAATCACATTTCTTTAATCCCCACAGTGCTCAGAGTTTCTTTTACCCACTACACTCAAGAAAACCCAGTTCTGTGTTATTCTTAAGATATTTCACTAGAATGCAAGATCCTCAAGATCAAGGACTGCTGCCTTCTCTATTTTTACCTACAGCACCAAGTGTAGTAAGGACTAGAACGCAGAAGATGCTTAATAAATACTTCCTGAATAAACAAATTAATTAAGAAACAAAAAAACAAAACAGCACCCCTGGAACAGAACCCAGGAGTTCCTGACCTGTTGTGGTGACCACCTTCTGCACGAGGACTCCCGCACGCTGCAAGTAGTTGATTGGGAAGTTCATAGCTGGGTTTGTGCTGGAGGTAGAGCTCACGCTGCCTCCTAGTGGGACGTGCCGAGGCATCATGGGGATAGGGGTGGACTGCACAGGACGAACACTTGCCACTGGCTTTTCATCACTCTTCAGTGTTGGCTGCCTGTGAAAGACAAGCACACTAAGAGAGCTCGGCAGAGGAGCCCTTACTTACCTTTCTCGAAAGACTGCAGAGCTTCTCCAGACTCTCCTATTCTACAATCTCGGATGCTGTATAGAGAGGGATCAAAAGATACCTGCAGGGTCTGGTCAACTCAAGAACAGCCTGGAGGCAGACTGAGGCAGGACTGAGGGATAAAGCCTCTCAGAGTCTAAGAGTTGGATGTTGGTAGAATAACACCTTCTGGAAATGTCAGGAGACATCTGCTCCTCTAGAATTTGGACTGGCTACTTAGGAATTAGTACCTGGAGGGAAGTTAGGAAGATGCAATAAGGGAAGAAAAAGTTTTCAGACCACAGTAAAGACTTCAAAGTTGAAGATGAATGGGTGGGATTTTCCCACTCATCCAAGGAAAAAGGCCAGGATGAAGCCAGATGTTCAGGTGATCTTGAGAGACTGTCTGTCCTAACACTTTAAGCATCTCAATGCACACTGAAATCTCAAGTCTCAATAAGTAATGCAAGCACCCCTCTCTCTTCTGCATTATTTTTCATGGGGCTCCTCCAGGATCCTGCTTGGGCTTGTCTCCAGCAAAAGCAGCAGTGGCAGCCAAAGCTCTGTACACAAAGGCTGGACTTCTAAATGGTACATACCTCAGCCAGCCTGGCACCAGCTCTGTGTCTCTTACCACCAACAGGCCAAAATGCTGCTCCATGGTCAGTGATGTATTTCTCACTGTTCACCTTCCTTTCTATGTTGGTACCTTGAGAAAGGTGCTCCTGATTTAAGATATTTTGAAATAAAGTATCTGTCTGTAAGCTTTCTGAAGTGTGTCTTTGGTCTTTAGGCTCATCTGACTAAAGACCAGCACACGAAAGAACACTTATGCCACTTTGCTGTTGGAGTCACCCTGCACGCCTCCTCAATCACACAGCTCTCAGGTTGCTATAGGTTCCTTTGGGCAGACCCCTGGACCCTCTGGACTCCCGAATTCCCAGATATGCCAAGCAGTCACAGCAGGCTCTAAATATCTGCGGTTCATTTCCTCAATGTCTGCCCTGGGTAGCTTTGCAGGAGTAAGGAGCCCTGGTGAGATGTCAGAGAGACTCCTACCAGGATCACAAGTCAGAGAGTAACAGAAATCCAGCCCAAGCCTCATATTCTGCAAGGGATAAGGGTAGGAATTGAGGCAGAAAGTCCTCCTTACATGAATCCAGGCAGGATAAGGAATCAGCAGGGTCAAAGTTTGGTTCACCAAATGCTATGAAAAACTGTTACCTTCCATGGGGCCTGGAGCTGGGCCAGGAATGGAGCTGACATCTCCTCCCAGCCCAACCCCCCAGAGCATTTTTCACATCTTCTCCCACATGACTTTTCTCCATTGGGTTCATGTTTAGTCCACACCAGTCCAGAACAGAGAAAAAATGGAGGGACAAGGGACGAGAACATTCCCAGACAATAGTATCTTGGAAGATTAGACAGAAATGAAAAGTCTGAAGGCTTTGAAAGAAAATAACTTTCTACTTGAAAGCATCTTGTATGTAAAAAACAGCAAATTTTGCTCATTTAAAAAATCAGAGTTTTCTAAAATCTTACATGGTTTCAGTTCCTTTAGAACCTCATTTGGCAAGTTTTGTGTTTTTTTAAACATGAGAAACTTCGTAAGAAAAAAATTTCAAATCTAACCCCCTCAAATAAAAGAATTATCTTTAAACTCTCTCCCAGCTTAGCAGCTAGCTTCCAGAGTTGTACTCAAGAAAGAAATTTTCTTTTCAGAACTGTGGCAAGGCCACAAAATGAAATCCCATTAGGAGCAGTGGAATTCCCTGACTGTAATCCAAGACCCAGAGAGGACCTGGCCTTCACCCTTGAACCTCTCTGCTAAGCTAGGTATAGGGCCAAGGTGCTAGGAATTAGAGGCAACTGTGTAGAAGGTCTGGGCCTCTGTGTTTTAGGAAGCTGCACCCACCACCAGGGATCTAGAAAGACTATCCTAAATCACAAGGCCAGCAGCTCATTCTTCCAGCTAGGGCAGTAAAAACCAGAGGAACTTAAAACATCAGGGCTTGAAACCCAAGAACAGAATCTGTCAGTTCACAGCAGCCAAAGAGCAAATTGTAGGTTCTCCCTATGTTTAAAAAAGAAAGCTGTCAAAAGGCATTTGGATCTAGCCTGGGATCAGCCCCTCCCCTTTCAGTAGCTCACCAGTTTCTCTGGCTGAAGGCAGGGATGCTGGTCAAGCTCTGGTCACTGGCGGGGTAATACTGCGCGTACGATGGGCGGGTGTAGGGGACTGAAGTGCGTTTGTCTTCCTCATAGCTTTTCTTCGCTGCTTTTTTCTCGGCCTTGGTCAGCTTGTGATCCTTCCGGTTAAGGAGCAATGACTCATGCTCAAAAGGTTCCTGGGGACACAGGAAGTTGTTGATTTAATTACCAGTCTTTGTGCCTACATGACTGATGTACAGAAATCAAGAAAGAGCTGTCCAGAACTAGCAAAGAGCCTTCTCAGACAGTCAGGCAGGTGTACAATTTTTCTGTCAAGAGTAGAATTCACAACTCTAACCTCGCATCAACTTCAGACAACCTAAGCTTGTCTTCCATACCAAAAGGATGGGGAGAGTTCAGAGAACTCACAATTTACATTTTCAGAACTCTCCCCTCTCTTTCTGCTAGGAAAACTCACACTGGTCAAATCAGTCCACATGGCTGAGCTCAGAATGGCTGACTGGGAGGCAGAGCAGGGTGTGTGGAACAAGAGGAAAAAAAACAGATGAGGGAGGCGGCTGTGGCTCGATCAGTGGGACTCCCGTTTGCCATGTGGGGGGCCCCGGGTTCGGTTCCCGGGGCCTCCTGGTGGGGGCGGGCCCGCCCGCACGGCGTGGTTGGCTGGCCCGGCGAGCGCAGGCAGCAGGTGGGGGATGAATGAATAAATAAATAAAATCTTTAAAAAAAAAAAAAAAACAAAAAAAAAAAACAGATGAGATTAAGTCCCTGCACGAAACAACACCTTGGGTGAAGGAAATAAGCTTGCCAGACAAACCTCTCTCGATGGAGTCTGTCTACTGGGGACTGCATATATTACCTTGGTGATGAGGTGAGGGTACTTGAGACAGGCAAGTTGCAGGACTGGCTCCTTGATCCCCTTTGTGTTCAGGGATGCCTGGGGAGCTGGCTCCTTCTCAACAAAATGCAGTAGGTTTTCCACCTCCTTTCGGGTGAAGTTTAGCATTGGATTTAGATCATCCACTACCCGATCTAGAAGAGAGAAGATATGGGAAAGTCAGTTCATGGCAAAGACGACTGCAAAAACACAACTACGAAGGTCAGTAGAGAGAAGGGATGTTTTGAGTGGCAGCATTGTCACTCATCTCTAAATCACTTCAGGCTATCCCTTATTTGAAAGTCAAAGACCAGTTCTGAGGCCTCAGGGAAATAGAAACACCTATAGAGAAACTAGCTTGGCTCTTACCATTAAACAAGTGGAGGTCAGTCCCCATTTAAGCACTCATTTCAATCAGAATGATATGAGAGGAACTGCTGGCTTTCTATGATTCTGAAGCCAGCCTGTGTCCCCACATCCTGCTTCTCTCCTCCATTTCCTCCTCCCCTCCCACCATTGATACTATAAGGATGGAAACCTGTATAAATATGCCTTTCTCTGAGTCTGGATGACGGCCCACCTGACATGCCCTGCTTGGAAATCTGACGGTCATAGATCTTCTTTTCAAGTGTGAAATCAGCCACAAGGCGATAGATGTGACAGGGCTTTTTCTGACCGTAACGGTATACTCGACACACTGCTTGGGCATCATGGCAAGGGTTCCAGGAAGCATCAAACACCACCACTCGGTTGGCACCAATCAGATTCACGCCCAAGCATCCAGCCCTTTAAAACATAAACCAACAATTACAGAGCCTTTCATCTTGAAGATGGTTTACAAATTGGTTTTGCCCTCTATGGTTACTATCCTAACATCATCCCTTTTAACCTAAGCACAGCATATTAAGGATTCTGCTGTCCTATTGATGAACGGTGTGTTCCTTAAGCACTGAAAAATGTGCCCTAAAAATCCAACATGGAAGTTCCTACGGGATCAGAAAGAAAACCCACTCTCCACCCCTCTGTAACGAGTAAGGCCCCCATATCCTGGCCCCCCATGTCCTTTGGTGAGGGAAAACTTCTGCACACAGATGTCTCTGGTATTTTTAGTCTAACAGCTTAGCAGAATGACTGGCTCGTACCCTGCCAAGGGCATTCTGATCATGGAAGGTACAGTCTTTGAGCTGTTTGGCATGAGACAAATAATACATCAGCCTTTAAGTTATATTGCACTTCCTGCTTTTTAAAGCACTTTCATGTTTAGCATATCATCTAAACCTCAGAACAACACAGAGAAAAGTGAAAATTATGATCACTGTTAATGAAGAACTTCATGACACTATCATGACTCCCTTCTAACACAGTGGAAACCTCCCTTTGGGGTTCCCTCTCTGACCTCAAAAACAAATTACAAACTGAGAATATCTGTTCAGACTGAACTTGGAAGAGACTTTGGGATCCCTGCCCATGTGACCAATTGCTCAAAACACACCCTTCTGACTTCCTCCCCTTTGGGGCTTCACTCACCGTGTAGAGAGAAGGAACAGCCAGGTGGTGAAGTTGCTGGGATCATTGAACTGATTAATGAGCCGCTCCCTCTCAAAGGCAGGGGTGCTGCCATCTAGCCCTAGGAAGAAAAGAAAACACAAGAAGTAGACAGATGAGGGCAGAGGCACACAGCAAAATCATTGGGCAAATGTGTTTTAAAAACAAAAAGCAAGAAACAAAAAAAATTACATCTCCTACCACCAACAGATGTCACATCTGTCACATCTCAACCACCCCTGGACATCTCTATGGGCCTACAGTGAGACTCAGGCATCAGACTCACTGAGGGAGCTTGGTAAACACCGGTTCAAGGTGACCTCTCTGCCTCAGCCCCGTGTCTCCTGATGAGTGTATAAGGACAAGGGTTTTGTGTTTTGACATGGATGATGCTCTTCCACCAGGAATCTGCATTTTTAACAAGATCCCAAGGTTGAGAACTTGCTATAAGGTGATATAAAAGGAACAGGCACAGAGCAGTGGGATGGGACACATGAATAAGAGGGAGCTCAAAAAGAGGTAGAAAAATAAACTTCAGTTAAGAAGCTACATGAGAGGAGAGGGACAATGTTTGTTACCTCCAGAAAAGTGGAGAAAAGGGCAAAGCTAAGGGCACAAAATACCGTGTGGAGAACTGAATCACTACAGTTGAAGGAAGCATTAATTTAATTGCCTGGTATTGGAAGGTCTCTCAATCACTACCCCAACCTACCTTTCCGACTTGAGTTTCTACAAATTCTAAGTACAGCTCACCACTGAGTCACTGGGAAAGCCTACTGAACACAAGCTGCAGGCCAGATCCAGGAGTCTTTTCATACACCCTCAATCTCAATCTCTAAATCCTTAATCTCAATCTCTAAAATCCTTCCTTTCAGCCAGTGAATTTCAACTGAGGGTGATTTCTCTCCCACCAAGGGACATGTGGCAATGTCTGGCAATTTTTGGCTGTCACACCTGAGGTAGGGTGGAGGGGGGGCTGTACCGTTGACATCAAGGTGGGTAGAGGCCAGGGATGCTGCTCAACATCCTACAATGCATAGGACAGCCCCACACAACAAAGAATTATCTGGTCCAAATGTCAACAGGGCTGAGGCTAACATTTCTCAACCTTTTATTCATTACCACCCCTCCCAAAGAACCTTTTTAGACAATTTTTCCCCATTCACCGCTCCCATGAAATGTTAATACCATAGATACACTGTTTATGTACGGTATATGTATCTGCACCTTATATATATTTTTATATAAAGAACTATGACTTTTTTTTTCATCCCCCTAAGAAACAATTTTCGCCCCCACGAAGGTGATATTCCTGTTGAACATGCATGCTCTAGATTTGTGTTCACTCTGCTTCTTCTGCCTGGAATGATCTTCCAGCCACACTTGCTCTGGCTGTTCAACTTATCCGCATCTTTATGAGTTTAGCTTAAGCCCCACTTCTTCCAGGCAGCCTTCTCAAAACACCCTCACCACAATGATTCTGTTCTTAGGACTTCGGTTAGGGAGCTTGATCAGTGTCATTTTGTATGTGTCCTCGAGTTGTGACAACACAGATTAAGACAAGACCTATGCCTCCTACTCTGTACTTCCTTGATCTCCCACAATCTCCTGAGCCCCAAGTACAGGACCTCAAACAAAGCAGCTAGCTCCCAGGATCTCCCTGCTCCATGGCTAATCTCAGATATTCCCATGCACCTGATGGAGAGTGGTGTAAGAAAAGTAAGAAAGAGACTTTGTCAAGTCTCCGGAACAAAGTAACAATGAACTCACGGAAGTAGCTGATGTTCCGAACCCACTTCTGTGCTCCTTGCCCCTCGGCACCAGGCAGACAGGGCACATCTCGTTTCCCTAGGAACTCCTCGATGAGAGCCAAGGTGGAAAGGCTCTGGCTGAAAAGGACAACAGTTGGTTCAGAAGGCTCCCAGAGCTGAGGGAATCTTGTTCCCCCAATAGGCCCATGCCCACATACAGCCTCCTGATGGGGGAAGCTCCCACAACTGACACCCTACAAGAAGTAGTCACAAAGAACAACCAAGGATATCCTCCTTAGCTTACAGGGTGAGCAGAGCCATCCTCATATTTATTACCATCAACCCCTAAAAAAATTCTCAATTCTCTCTCACTTACTTCCTCAATTGAAAAATTCTGGGGTTTAGCTTAGTGCATAGTAAGAAATACCATTCAGCATTAAAAACATTAAATTAAAAACATTAGATCTGATAATATGCCACAGGCAATATTATGGGTGTTACTAAGGAGAAAAAATCACTCAGTTGCTTCCAAGTTATGCAGAAAGCCATTCTACCCATAAGTGATGCATAAAAACAGGAGGAAAGCTAGGCTCTCTCCAAGTTAGGACCACTGCTGTCCTCTCAAAGTGTGTCCGCCAGTGGAAGCCCTCACTCTGAGGCTCCCAAGCTGGGCTCCTGTCACTTAGCTCTCCCTTGGGGCATAATCTGGTCTGAACAAAGGAGAAGCAATCTCCTTCAGGTATGTTTCCCTGAGGAGTCTGGCCTTGCTAAGACTCAAAGCTTGGGCCTGACTGGCAATGTGACTCTGGAACACCTCACATCACTTATTTTGGCCTTAGATACAAAGCTTTAAGATAGATAGATAGATAGATAGATAGATAGATAGATAGATAGATAGATAGATAGATAGATA
>JAKSZT010037307.1:401475-437083 GCA_026826555.1 Tolypeutes matacus
ATATAAGGTATTCACAAACAAACAGAAACTAAGAGAGTTTGCAAAAAGAATCCACCTTTGCAGGAAATATTAAAGGAAGCCTTAGGACCTGAAAGAAAAAGACAGGAGAGAGAGGCTTGGAGGAGAGTAAAGAAGAAAGAAAAGCAGAAAAGGTAACCAAAAGAGTAAAAAGAAAGACAAAAATAAGATGACATATGAAAACCAAAGAATAAAATGGAGAAAATATGTAGTGCATTTTCAGTAATATCATTGAATGTGAATGGATTAAATTCCCCAATCAAAAGATACAGGATGACAGAATGGATTAAAAAGCATGAGCCATCCATATGCTGCTTACAAGAAACTCATCTCAGACACAAGGATACAAGCCGGCTGAAAGTAAAAGGTTGGAAAAAAGATACTCCATGAGAATAGTAAATAGAAAAGACCAGGGGTAGCTATACTAATATCAGACAAAACAGACTTCAAATGCAAAAAAGTGATAAGAGATGCGGAAGGCCATTATATATTAATAAAAGGGACGATCCTCTGGAAGATATAACAGTCATAAATATCTACGCACCTAACCAGGGTGCCCCAAAATATATGAGACAAACTCTGGCAAAACTGAAGGGAGAAATAGACATCTTTACAATAATCGTCGGGGACTTCAACACCTCTCTCACATCATTAGATATAACAACTAGACAGAAGATCAACAAGGAAACAGAGAACTTAAACAATATGATAAACAAGTTAGACCTAACAGACATATACAGAACACTGCATCCAAATTCAGCGGATTATACATTCTTCTCAAGTGCCCATGGATCTTTCTCCAGGATAGACCACATGTTAGGTCACAATACAGCTCTCAATAAATATAAAAAGATTGAAATTATACAAAGCACCTTCTCAGATCATAATGGAATGAAACTAGAAATCAGTAACAGACAGGAAAAAAGGAAATTTGCAAATGTGTGGAGACTGAACAACACACTCCTAAATATTCAGTGGGTCAAAGAAGAAATTGCAAGTGAAATCAGTAAATATATTGAGACAAATGAAAATGAGAACACAACATATCAAAACTTATGGGATACAGCAAAGGCAGTCTTGAGAGGGAAATTTATAGCCCTAAATGCCTATATTAAGAAACAAGAAAGAGCTAAACTCAAAGATTTAACTGAACAACTTGAGAAACTAGAGAAAGAACAGCAAACCAATCCCAAAGCAAAAAGAAGGAAAGAAATAATAAAGATTAGAGCAGAAATAAATGAAAATTAGTACAGAAAAGCAATAGAGAAAATCAACAAAACCAAAAGCTGGTTCTTTGAGAAGATCAATAAAATTGACAAACCCCTCACTAGACTAACAAAGAAAAAAAGAGAGAAGATGCAAATAAATACAATCAGAAATGAAAGGGGGGAAATTACAAATGACCTCACAGAAATAAAAAGAATCATAAGAGGATATTATAAGAAACTCTATGCCAACAAACTAGACAACCTGGGTGAAATGGACAAATTTCTAGAAACTCATAACCTACCTACACTGACACAACAAGAAATACAAGAACTTAACAAACCAATCACAATTAAGGAGATTGAATCCGTCATCAAAAATCTCCCTGCAAAGAAAAGCCCAGGACCAGATGGCTTCACAGGTGAGTTCTACCAAGCATTTCTAAAAGAATTAACACCAATCCTGTTTAAACTCTTCCAAAAAATCTAAGAGGAGGGAAAATTACCCAACACATTTTATGAAGCCAACATCACCCTAATACCAAAGCCAGATAAAGATTCCACAAGAAAAGAAAATTACAGACCAATCTCTCTCATGAACATAGATGCAAAAATTCTCAACAAAATACTTGCAAATCGAATCCAACAGCATATCAAAAGACTTATACATCACGACCAAGTGGGATTTATTCCTGGTATGCAAGGCTGGTTCAACATAAGAAAATCAATCAATGTAATACACCACATTAACAAGTTGAAGGAAAAAAACCACATGATCATCTCAATAGATGCAGAAAAGGCATTTGACAAAAATCCAACATCCTTTTTTGATAAAAATACTTCAAAAGATAGGAATAAAAGGAAAATTCCTCAATATGATAAAAGGCATATATGAAAAACCCAGAGCCAACATCATACTCAATGGGGAAAGGTTGAAAGCTTTCCCCCTAAGATCAGGAACAAGACAAGGATGTCCACTGTCACCATTGTTATTCAACATTGTCCTAGAAGTTCTAGCTAGGGCAATTAGACAAGACAAAAAAATTAAAGGCGTCCAAATAAGAAAAGCGGAAGTAAAATTCTCACTGTTTGCAGATGACATGATCCTGTATTTAGAAAATCCTGAAGTATCCACAACAAAGCTACTTGAACTAATAAATGAGTTCAGCAAAGTGGCAGGATATAAGATCAACACGCAAAAATCAGTAATGTTTTTGTACACTAGTACTGAACAATCTGAGGAGGAAATCAGGAAGAAAATTCCATTTTCAATAGCAACAAAAAGACTCAAATACCTAGGAGTTAATTTAACCGAGGAAGTACAGGACCTATATGCAGAAAACTACAAAACAATGCTAAAAGAAATTAAAAAAGACCTAAACAAATGGAAAGAAATTCTGTGTTCATGGATTGGAAGAATAAATATTGTGAAGATGTCAATCTTGCCCAAACTGATTCATAGATTCAATGCAATACCAATCAAAATCCCAACAGCTTACTTTACAGAATTAGAGAAGACAATTACCAAATTCATCTGGAAGGGTAAGTGCACCTGAATAGTCAAAAGTATTCTAAAAAAGAAGAGCAATGTGGGAGGAATTTCACTGCCTGACCTTGAAACATATTACAAAGCTACAGTGGTCAAAACAGCATGGTACTGGCATAAAGATAGACATATCGATCAGTGGAATAGAATTGAGAATTCAGAAATAAACCTTCACCTATACAGTCAACTGTTTTTTGACAAACCTACCAAGCCCATGCTGATGGGAAAAAACAGTCTCTTCAACAAATAGTGTTGGGAGAACTGGATATCTATAACCAAAAGAATGAAAGAGGACCCCTATCTCACCCCCTATACAAAAATCAACCCAAAATGGATCAAAGATCTAAATATAAAAGCCAGGACCATAAAACTACTAGAAGAAAATGTAGGGAAACATCTTCAAGACCTTGTAGTAGGTGGTGGTTTCTTGGACTTCACACCCAAAGCACGTGCAACAAAAGAAAAAGTAGATAAATGGGACCTCCTCAAAATTAAACACTTTTGCCCCTCACAGGACTTTCTCAGAAGGGTGAAAAGGCAGCCGACTCAATGGGAAAAAATATTTGGAAATCACATATCTGATAAGGGTTTAATATCCAGGATATATAAAGAGATGTTACAGCTCAACAATAAAAAGACAAATGACCCAATTAAAAATGGGCCAAAGACTTGAATAGACATTTCTCTGAAGAAGAAATATAAATGGCAGAAAAACACATGAAGAAATGTTCAACATCACTCATGATTAGGGAAATGCAAAGCAAAACTACAATGAGATATCATTTCACACCTATCAGAATGGCCAGTATTAAAAAGACAGAGAACTACAAGTGTTGGAGAGGATGTGGAGAGATAGGAACACTTCTTCACTGTTGGTGGGAATGCAGGATGGTACAACCACTATGGAGGACTGTTTGGCAGTTCCTAAAGAAGTTGGATATAGACTTGCCACGTGACCCTGCAATACCACTACTGGGTATATACCCAGAAGAACTCAGAGCAATGACACAAACAGACATCTGCACACCAATGTTCATAGCCACATTATTCATCATTGCCAAAAGTTGGAAACAACCCAGGTGTCCATCAACAGATGAATGGATAAACAAACTGTGGTCTATTCACACGATGGAATATTATGCAGCTGTAAGAAGAAATGAAGTCATAAAGCATATGGCAACATGGATGAATCTGGAGGACACTATGTTGAGTGAAGCAAGCCAGACACAAAAGGAGAAATACTGTATGAATGCATTACTATGAACCAGATATATTGTGTAATATATTGTTTGATTCAAAAAAAAAAAAAATTTACATGTATCCATTACATTTAATTGAGAAATGTATATATTTATTCATCTGTGTTTAATTTTTTGTTTTTAATTATGTTTTCAATTATTAAATGTACAAAATAAAGTTAAAAATATATATATATATTAGAGATATTTAATGTGATTACACACAAATCAGTCTCCTTAATGGCTACATGTGTATGTACAATAAATTATTTAATAATTTAAAAAAAAGACCACTGAGTTTCATTTCCCTGCAGCAGCTACCACCCCTCATCCCCCAGCCTCGTGGTCAGCAGCAGTGGGGACTCGAGCTCCAGCTCCTGGCTCAGCTTGCTGGTACCAGGCTGGGACATTTTTTTTACCAGGAGGTCCCGGGGATCGAACCCGGGTCCCTCCATATGGGAGACGGACGCCCAACCAGTTGAGCCACATCCGACCCCTGGGCTGGGACATAAAGATCTAGTCCTCCAAACTCCAGGATCTGCGGTCTGAGAGCAGACCTTTGATCAGCTACTTCAAATCACTGAGGGCTGCTCTGATGGTGGCCATTGTTCCAAATTCCCTGAGGCAAAGGCAGCAGAAAAATCTTTTTTAAAAAAGCAGTTTTACTGAGATATATTCACATACCATACAACAGCAGAAGAATCTTAAAGTCAGTAATATTCCTTGAAACTACAGAAAACAGTTAAAGGGCTGCATTGACCTAGCAAGTGCTGAATTAAGAATAGAATAGTACCATTGTGGCAGTGGATGTAGGCCATTTTAAATCAGCACACACCACTCGGAACTGAGTGGGAGAGAGTGTGGTCTACGATGTGAACTGTGGTCTAGGGTTGGTGGCAAGGCCCCAGGAGGTGTAAGTCCATTGAGGGTGGTGGGCCACACTTGTGGGAGATGTTTGTGTGGGATGTGGTGGGAGGTGTGGGAGGTGGGCAACATGGGAATCCTGGTGGGTTCCGTGTAATATTTTAGGTAATCTAAGCACCTCTTAAAATATATTTATATATATATAAATAACATTTTTGTAAGCAAATGCACATATATGCAAATATATTTATATATCATTTTACAAATATTGGTATGTATTGTGAAAATTTTGATTTTTACCCAGAATAAAAAATAAATTAAAAAAAAAAAAAAAGAATAGAATAGATGTAACAGGGGGCAATTTGGAGGAGACCGAAGTGTTCTACATGATCTTGCTATGATGGATACAGGCCATGCTGAATTGCATCAAAGTTTATAAAAGTGTATGGTCCAAAATGTAAACCATAATGTAAACCATTTACCATGGTCGTAGCAATGTTTCAATATTTGTATATCAGTTGTAACAAATGTACCATCCACATATACAATGTTATTAATAGGGGAAGGGGGAAAAGGGGGAGGATGTTGGGTTTATGGGAGACCCCTCTATTCTGTACGTGAGTTTTCTGTAACCTAAAACGTCTTTGAGGACAAGATGAAAAAGGAAAAAAAAAAAAAAAAAAAAAAAGACACTGGGGGAATAAACAGAAGACAATATCACTGTACATATAGGAAACAGATCTTACAGTGATGAAAGGGAAAATGTCAAAAAAATTTTTTTTTATATTTTTTCATTATTTTTTGTTATCCCAAATTTTTATTTTTAAAAAAAATTTTTGTATTTTATTTCTTATTTTTAAAACTATCATTATTCATTTTCTTATTAATTTTACTTGGTTATTTTATTGGCTTCAGTTTTGAAGAAGTTTTGGATCACAGAAAGGATACAACTGTAGCAGGGGAGGATCATTGGTGCTGGGTGTCAGTGACGGGGGATACATGGGAGGAAGCTCACCTGGGCATACATATAAGACATATAAATGTGTTCAAATGTTCATGAGGCATTATCACACTGGGTGGGGATTCACACAATAACCAAAAGAATATCAAATTCCCATCCTGGGGAGCTCTGCCACATTCTCTAATAGATCAGCAAGAATCCCCCGAGTACAGGGGCAATGACTAGGGAAGGAGGATAGTCTACCGACAGGCCCTTGATATTGATGACTGTGCATATAAACCTTTACTCTTGAAATTGAAACTTAAGAGTACTAATTGAAACTCATTAGTATTATAGGGTGCCTAAGAGTTGCCTCCTGGGAGCTTCCTAGTTGCTCAAATGTGCCTCTCTCTAAGCCAAACTCAGCATATAAATACATTACCTTCCCCCCAGTGTGGGACATGATTCCTGGGGATGAGCCTCCCTGGCACTGAGGGATTATTACCAAGCACCAACTAGCAATGCAGCTGGAAAAAGACCTTGACCAAAAGGAGGAAGAGGTAAAGATAAATGAGTTTATATGTCTAAGAGACTGCAAAGTGAGTCAGGAGGTCATTCCAGAGATTATGCTTATGCACATCTCAGCAGGATCTCTTTGACTGCCAAAGTAGATACTACCCCAAATAGCAGGGCTCCTGAGGGCTCTGAAGACATCCAGACACTATAGTCAGGGCAGATAGCTCAGGAGTTTGGTGCCCTGCCAGTGGGCCCTACTTTGGTATTTATGCTCCCCAGTGTGACAAAGTGGGACTCAGTGGTGGTTTCCCTACACATGGCTCTTCTGCCCTTCTATTTGAACCTATAATTAGTATTAGAGTTGGTAACTGTACATCCAAGAGACTTAAATCTTTGGGCTGTCCATGTGCCAGCTGGGCCCTGAATCTCATCAGAGTTGCAACACCTATCTCCAGTTCATTGGTCTCACCCAGGACAACTAACATGGAGGTGATGATGGGACAACTACCATACCAAGGAACCGAGAGGGTCTACAACTGCAAGCAAGAGAGTCCCATCCATCAGCCCCATGGGATCACTGCCCCCTCTCAATTAGAGGTGAACTGGACATCACCATCCCAGAATGCTCAGGATTGGGGAATGAACTTACTGGTATTCTACTATAGACTTATTGTGATTCTAGCAATGGAAGAAATTATATCAATGATGTGGAAGCAGTGGCCAATGGAGGTTCTGAGGGCAGGGAGAAGGAAAAACAGGTGTAACACGGGGGCATTTTTGAGACTTGGGAATTGTCCTGAATGACACTGCAACGACAGATACAGGCCATTATAAATCTTGTTATAGCCTATAGAATTGTGTGGGAGAGAGAGTAAACTACAAAGTAAACTTTAATCCATGCTTAGTGGCAATGCTCCAAAATGTGTTCATCAATTGCAATGAATGTACCTAACTAATGAAGGATGTTGTTAATGTGGGAAAATGAGGGAGGTGTGGGGAGTGGGGCATATGGGAATCCCCTATATTTTTTATGTGGCATTTGTATAATCTAAGTATAATAAAGAAAGAAAGAAGGGAAGAGGGAAGGGAGGAAAGGAAAAGGAAAAGGAAAAGGAAAAGGAAAAGGAAAGGAAAAGGAAAAGGAAAAGGAAAAGGAAAAGGAAAAGGAAAAGGAAAGGAAGGGAAGGGAAGGGAAGGGAAGGGAAGGGAAGGGAAGGGAAGGGAAGGGAAGGGAAGAGAAGAGAAGAGAAGAGAAGAGAAGAGAAGAGAAGAGAAGAGAAAAGAAAAAAGAAAAGAAAGAAAACGCAGTTGCAAAACCCATAGAAGAAGGTCCAGGCGCCCTTGCAGGGTGGATCAACACACAGGGTGGATCCCTGGTCCCAGAGGGAGCAAAATGGGCCCTGCGTGCCAGCTGGGGTGCATGTATGTCAGTGCCAATGTCTTGGGTGGAAGTTTGAGAGACTGAGCCAGGGTTCCTGTCCTAAGGGCAGAGAAGTCTCTTACAGACAGCTGGAACAGTGTGAGAAACAATTAAGTTGAAATGGCATGGGATAAAGGACAATCTACATTAAGTCACTTCAAAGAAGACCCAAGAAGGGGAGGAGGTCTGCTCTAAAAGAAGTAGAGGGGATGTTCACTCAGACTCCTGTGGACTATAAACTGGGAATTCCAGAGCAGACCCTGTACTTCCCATTTGCCTATATGATAGGAGGGCTAAGCTCTGGAGAACCACCACTCAAAGCAGAGATAGTTTGCAAAGAGTAAAAGATGCTTTTTGCTTTGGTTTGTTTATTAGTCCTGCATTCAAGAAACTCTCTGTCATATCACGAGATGGATACAAAATTAAGGGACAGTCCAAGGACTAAATTTTAAAATATTCAAATGTACAGTGTGCAACAAAATATTACAAGGCAAACAAAAAAGCAGGAAATTATGGTTCATCCAAAGGAACAAGATAAAAATTCAGAAACTTTAAAACACTCATCCTCAACATGCTCAAGATAAAGGAAAACTCGGATATAGAAATAAAGGATAGGAAGAAAACAATGAATTAACAATATTGGAGTCTCTCCAGAGAAATACTGGAGTTGAAGAATACAATAACTGAAATTAAAAATTCTTTACACAGTTTCAATAGGAGATTGGAGGTGGCAGAAGAACTGAAATGATTCAAACTGAGGAGCAGAAAGATAAAAGAATAGAAAAGAATGAACAGTGCCTAAGAGATCTGTGGGACACCATCAAGCATACCAACCACATTATGTGAGTCCCAGAAGGCGGAGAGAGAGAGGAGCAGAAGGAATATTAAAAAAAAAAAAATAAAAGTAGAAGACTTCTCAAATTTAAGACAAGACGTTAATAGCATACTCAAGAAGCCCAACAAACACCAAACAGGTAATTCAAACAGAACCATGCCCAGACCCAAACAGAACCATGCCCAGACACACAGTAATCAAATTGTCCAATGCCAAGGACAAAGAAAGTTCTGAAAGCTGCAAGAAAAAAAGCGACAAATTATGTACAAGGGGACCTGAAGATCAACTGTGGATTTCTCATCAGAAACCATGGACAGACAAGAAAGCAGTGGGATGAATTCTTTAAAGTGCTGAAAGAAAACAATTGTCAACCAAGAATTTTATATCCAGCAAGATTTTCTTTCAGAAATGAGGGAGAGATAAAGACATTCCCAGATAAACAAAACCTGAGGGAATTTGTCACCACAAAACCTCCCTTACAAGCAATTCTAAAGGAAGTACTTCAGACTGAAAGAAAAGGAAACTAGACAGTGGATCTAAGCAGCATAAAGAAATAAAGAACTTCAGTAAAGGTAACCATAGAGGTAATTATAAATATCAATAATATTGTTTTCTTTGTTATGCAACTCAACTTCTTGCTTCACACAGGCACTAAACTGTAAATTCATAAAAAGTATGATAAATGGATGGTTTTGGACATACAAAGATATAATTTGTAACAAAAGTACAAAAACAGGTGGGGGAATGAAGGGATATAGGCAGTGTACAAAATGCATATGTTATTTGAAGATAAGTTGGTATCAAATCAGGTATGATTGTAATAGCTATAGGATGTTAAATTTTAACCACATGACTTTTAAACACAAAATAGCAAAATTGCAAAAGAAAGCCCTGCATTATCAGTAGCTACTTTACATGTAGATAGATTAAACTCCCTGGCGAAAAAGGCAGAAATTGACTGAATGGATAAAAACACATGACACAGCCAGGTGTGCACTAGGGACCACAGTTAGTGGTAGTGGTATCTCATAATCGCTGGCAAGTGTTCCACAACAGTGTGATGTGTTGGTTGAGGGGTGTTGTATGGGAGTTCTGCACATTTGCACTATTGTAAGTTCACAACTTCTCTAATAAAAAAATATATATATTTTTAAAAAGTCATATGACCCAACTATATGCTGTTTATAAGAGACTCATCTTAAGTTCAAAGACATAAAAGTAGGTTGAAAATGAAAGGATGGAAAAAAATATACCATGCAAGTAGTACCCGACAGAGAGCTGAGGTAGCTACACTATATCAGAAAAAATAGGCTTTAAAAGTCAAAAACTGATACAAGGGACAAAGAGAGTCACTATACACTGCTAAAGGGGTCAATTAAACAAGAAGATATAACAATTATAAATATATATACACCTAACAGGAGAAACTCAAAACATATGAAGCAAATATTGACAGATTTAAAGGGAGAATAGCAGTTCTACATTAATAGTAGGATATTTCAATCCTACTATTTCCTGACCTTAGAGGGAAAGCTTTCAGTCTTTCACCATTTATAACATTTCACCACTTCTAATAATGGAGAGAACATCTAGACAGAAGATCAATAAGGAAATAGAAGACATGAAGATACTCTAAACCAGCTAGACCTAACAGCCATATATAGAATACTTCACTCAACAGCAGTAGAATACACATTCTTTTCTAGTGCACATGGATCATTCTCCAGGATAGAGCATATGTTAAGTCCTAAAACAAGTTTCAGTAAATTCAAAAATATTGAAATTATACAATGTATCTTCTCTAACCACAATGGAATGAAGCTAGAAATCTATAAGAGAAAGAAATGGAAAAATAACATATATGTGCAATTAAATAAAGTACTCTTAAAAAGCCTATTGGTCAAAGAGGAACTCAGAAGGGAAATTAGGATATATCATTAACCAGATGAAAAAGAAAACACAACATACTAAAACTTATGGAATGCAGCAAAGGCAGTACTGAGAGGGAAATTTATAACTCTAAATGCTTATATTAAAAAAGAAGAAAGTTCTCAAATTACAGACCTTACCTCAAAACTAGAGGATCTAGAAAAAGAACTAAACCCAAAGCAAGCAGAAGGAAGGAAATAACAAAGATTAGAGTGGAGATATATGAGATAGAGAATAAAAATATGAGAATCTACAAAACCAAAAGTTAGTTCTTTGAAAAGATCAATAAAATTGACAAGCTTTTAAGATACACAAAGAAAAAAAGAGAGAGGACACAAATAACTGAAATCTGAAATGAAAATGGGGGCATTATTACTGACCCCACAAAAATGAAAAGAACAATTATACATCAACAAATTGAACAGCCTAGATGAAATGGACAAATACCTAGAACACACAAACTACTAAACTGACTCAAGAAGAAACAGAATATCTCAACAAACCAATAACTAGTAAAGAGACTGAATCAGTAATCATAAACCTCCGAAGAAAGAAAAGCCCAGGACCAGATGGCTTCACAGGTGAATTTTACCAAACTTTCCAAGAAGAATTAACACTTATCCTGCTCAAAGTCTTCCAAAAAAATTGAAGAGGCGGGAACACTCCCTAACTCATTCTATGAGGCCAACATCACCCTCACACCAAAGCCTGATAAACATTCCACAAGAAAAGAAAACTACAGACCAATATTCCTTATGAATATAGATGCAAAAATCCTCACCTGCAGAAGGTTCTGCGACCTTGCTTCTGCAAACCAAAACCAACAGCTCATCAACAGAATTCCACACCATGATCAAGTGGGATTCATCCCGGGTATGCAAGTTGGTTCGACATAAGAAAATCTGTACGTGTAATACACCACCTTAACAGAACAAAGCGGGAAGAAACCCACAATCATCTCAATGCAGAAAAGGCATAACAGCAAAATCCATCATGCCTTCTTGATTAAAGTACTTAGAAAACTAGGAAACTTCCTCAACATGATAAAGGGCATCTATGAAAAACACATCGCTAAAATCATACTCAATGGTGAAAGACTGAAAGCTTTCCCTCTAAGATCAGGAACAAGACAAGTATGCCCAACTATCACCACTGCTATTCAACACTGTACAAAGAAGTTCTTGCCAGAGCAATTAGGCAAGAAAAAGAAAATAAAGGCATCCAAATTGGAAAGGAAGAAGTACAACTTTTCCTATTTGCAGATGGCATATCCTATACACTGAAAATCCCGAAAAATCCACAACAAAGCTCCTAGAGCTAAAAGCGAATTCAGCGAAGTGTTTGAGCGATACTCAAAAATCAAGAGTTTCTACTTTTATTTTTATTTTTATTTTATTTTATTTTATTTTATTTATTTTTGGAGGTACCAGGGCTGGAGATTGAACCTGGACCTCATATGTGGGAAACCGGTGCTCAACCACTGAGCTACACCGGCTCCCAGTAGTGTTTCTATATACTAGTAATGAACAACATGAAGAAGAAATCAAGAAAAAAATTCCATTTATAATAGCACCAGAAAAATGAAATATCTATGAATGAATCTAACCAAGAATATAAAGGACATGTACACAGAAAATGACAAAACATTGCTAAAAGAAATCAAAGATGACCTAAATAAATGGAAAGCCATTCCATGTTCATGCATGAGAAGGCTAAATATTGTTAAGATGCCAATTCTACCCAAAGTGATTTACAGTTTCAATGTAATCCCAATCACAATCCCAACAGCCTTCTTTGAGAAATGAAAAGGCCAATCCTTGAATTTATATGGAAGGATAAGGGGTCCCAAATAGCCAAAGCCATCTTGAAAAACAAACAAAGTTGGAGGACTCACACTTCTCAATTTAAAAATTATTACAAAGCCATAGTAATCAAAAAAGCATGGTTCTAGCACAAGGGCCATATAGACCAGTGGAATCAAACTAAGGGTTCAGAAATCAACCCTCACATTTATGGCCAACTGATTTTAGACAAGAATGTCAAGCCTGCTCAATGGGGAAAGAATGGTCTCTTCAACAAATGATGCTGAGAAAACTGGATGTCCATGTGTAAAAGAATGAAAGTGGACCCCTACCACATACCATATACAAAAATCAACTCAAAATGTATCAAAGTCCTAAAGATAAGAGCCAGACCTATAAAATAAACTCCTAGAAGAAAATGTAGGGAAGCATCTCCAGGACATTGTGTTAGCCAATGGGTTCTTAGGCATTACACCCAAAGCACAAGCAACAACAACAACAACAACAACATAAAAAAAAAAAAAAAAAAACAGATAAATGGGACCTCATCAAAATGAAAAACTTTGGGGTCTCAAAGGACTTTACCAAGAAAGTGAAAAGATAACCTACTCAATGGGAGAAATATTTGGAAACCACATATCTGATAAGGGCTTATTATCCAGAATATATAAAGAAAGCCGACAGCTCAACAATAAAAAGACAAACAACCCATTTGAAAAATGGGCAAAAGACTGGAAAAGACATTTCTCCAAAGATACACTAATGGCCAAAAAGCACATGAAAAGATGCTCAACATTACTAGCTATTAGGGAAATGCAAATGAAAACCACAATAAGATACTTTCACACCCAGGAGAACGGCTACTACTAACAAAGTGGAAAATTACAAGGGTTAGAGAGGATGCAGAGAAATAGGAACACTCATTCATTGTTGGTAGAATGCAGAATGGTACAGTCACCATGGAAGACAGTTTGGTGGCTCTTCAGAAAGTTAAGTATAGAATTACCACATGAACTGGAAATCCCACTTTTAGGTATACCCAAAAGAACTGAAATCAGGGACTTGAACAGATATTTGCACTGATGTTAATACCGGCATTATTCACAATTGCCCAAAGATGGGAAGAAAACCAAGTGTTCATCAACTGATGAATGGATAAATAAAATGTAGTATATACATACATTGGAATATCACTCAGCCGTAAAAGGAGTGAAATTCTGAATCCATGCGACAACATGGATGAATCTTGAAGACATCATGTTGAGAGAAATAAGCCAGACACAAAAGGGCAAATATTATATGAGCTCACTGATAAGAAATAATTAGAATAAGCAAAATCACAGAGTCAGAATCTAGAATATAGGTTACCAGGGAATAGGGTGGGGGTAGGGAATCAGAAGTTAATGCTTAAATTGTACCAACTTTCTACTTAGGTTGACCATAAAGTTGTGGTAATGGATGATAGTGATGGTAGCAAAGCATTGTGAACATAATTACTCATACTGAATTAAATATTTGAATGTAGTTAAAGGGGGAATTTTTAGGTTGTCTATATTTTACTAGAATAAAAATAGGAAAAAAATCTTGCATTCTTATTCAAGTAAGAGGAAGAATGTTCCTGGTCCCTGTTTCACTATGCGGCTGCAGTCAGCTACTCAACTGTGAAACAAGAGCAATGTCTTCCTATAGGCAAAATGTCTGCTGAGAGCTCAGCCAGTAGTACCAAGTTAAAGAAACAGGTATGTTATGAGGCAACAGGGAGCACTTGACCAAACCAAAGCCAAGTCAGAGTCCATCAACCTGCTCGTGAAGCTTTGTGCTAAAGACACCTGAGTCTTGCTGTCCCCAAACTATTGAAGCAATATCAGGATGAAAGAGCTCTCATGCTGTTTAAGTATAGAACTGAATGGAAGGTATCCCCCAATAATTTAAGCTATACATTTCTTAAATCCTTATTATTCTAGCACCACTATGCGCCTCCATCACCCCCCTTTTATGGATGAAAAAAAAAATCAGCTGAGAAAAGAAGTGATTTCTCAAGTTTGATGTAACAAGTTGTACAACAAGTTGCACAACAGCAGGGGGCACCATTTACATTAAGAGCTATGAGTGGCACCCCAGGATCTGTGCAGTATACAACTAGCACATCTCTCCTCAGGGCCCCCAATCCTCCAATGCCGTCAACTGAAGTGGCCCACTTTCACTTTGTTCTTCCTTACCAAGGACTCCTAGCTAGACTAATTCCCTCATAACCGCTTCCTTCCACCTGATCTCAGTCTTCCCTGAAGCCCCAACCCACCTTGCAGCACACACAGAAAGCCTTAAGGGGGTTGAGCCCCAGCCAGCCGCTGCTACCACAGTCCCGGAAGCGGTCCATGAACTGTGTGTACAAATCTCGCTGGATCCTGGAGAGCCGCACCAGGATCACATTTTCTTCCTTGGCAGGGAGATGAATCTTCAGCACAGTGTGGCCTCTCCTACAGAGGCAAAGAGATCAAGAAGTGGCAAGGCAGTGTGGCCAGGAGAAGTCAGTGCAGGATAAAATCAGAACCACTGCACTCCTGTCAAACCTCCCTCTTGAGGATCTCAACACTAACTGCAGCTTTGCAATAATGAGTACTGGGTTTGGCAGCCATCAAGAACATTAGAATGCTAGCTCTCCCTTGCGTCTTTCAGCAAGTAAGGCAGGTGTTCACAGTGACTTCAAAGATAAACTTCTGAGAGAAGCACACTAGGCCAAACTTTCAGAGGACTGAAACAGTGGACATAAACCATCTGCTAGCTATTCCACAAAGGAAAGTTTACCACTGCCCCACTTGGAAAGGGCCCTCCCATTCTAACGACAGCTCCCCACTCATAATGGCCTCAGCTATTGCACCAGCGGCTCTCAAGAGGATTTAGAAAGAAGGCCCTGAGGATGGCTCACCGCTGCACAAAGCCCTCCAGGAGGCTATGCAAGACGTGGCTCCGGTACCGCATGAGGCGGACATCCTGAGGTGTGCTGTCGATACACTGTCCATTCAGGATGGGGCGCTCAAACATGTTGCTGAACTCCTGCCGGGTGCCGAGGAAGTCTGGGCGCACAAAGTCTACCATGCACCAGTACTCAATGAGGTTGTTCTGAAGGGGATACCCGGTCAGCACCACCCGACGGCGAGAGCGAATGTTCTTCAAGGCCTGTGAGGTGCTGGCCTGGCAGTTTTTGATGCGGTGTCCCTCGTCACAAATCACCACATCAGGGCCAGGGCGGCATAAGGCCTTCTCAAACTCTAGGGAGGGAAGAGGATCCGAAGTCAGAGGGTGAGAGGGCCTGCTTTTAGGCAATAATATGAGAAGTAGGGATACCCTGGAGGAGAAAAAAGAAATGAAGGAAGCAGGAAAGCAAGAGTCAGCCCTTATTGGTAAAAGGGAGCCATCCAAGCTCCAGAACATATAATTTGGTCTGTTGACTCTTGCAGCAACTATCCCTTTTTTCCCCATCCTTCCCTATTTTTTCCTCTTTAAACTAAGAGTAAAACTCGTAGGGCTTATACCAACTGAGCAGCACAGAGTGAGACCTTAGACAGTACCAGCGTAGGGTTAAAAATGTGTCCTGGATGAAACCAGGTGGAAATAATCCAGATATGGCAGTGGGCTCTCCAAACTGAAAGCATCTTGGCTTATTCTGAGGGCTGGCTGGTGGGAGCTAGTTAAAGGACAAGGTCATCCTGCAGTTATTCACCAGTCATTACTAAATGGCAAATTCATCTCAGCTCTACTAAAGAAGCAAACCTAAAACATAGACTCATAGATGAAATAATCTCTGTACCCTTAAATACTTCCCTTCCCAAAAGAGTGAAGGCCCCTTAAAAGACAGAATAAGGAGCCGAGGTGGCGCACGTGGCAGAACACCTCTCTCCTACATCGGAGGTCTCCAAGATCGAATCCTGGTGAAAATGGGGAAGGAGGGGTTTAAAATGGATAAAGTGAATAAATAAGTCTTTAAAAAAAGAATAGAACTAGATCTTGAGAGGAATGGTTTATTCTTTTTTATAAATTCACAAACTGTATTATTACTACTTTCTTTATATTAGTTATTAAAACACTTCATAAAAAAAAATTTAACACTACTTAGAACATCTCTAGTATGTAGTCATGGGAGAGGTTATTCTCCTAATAGTTCTGTGAGAGAAAAAGGGCCAGATCAGCAGGGGAATGAGTCCATGGCCTGGTCTAACAAGAACTCCACTGCCTGCAAAGGAAGCAGTACCTTCTGAGAGCCAGTGAAGGTCACCCCACTCATCTTAGGGACCAAGATTTCTGGTTCATGACAACTCACACAAATAAAGCACTTCACACTGAACCAGGTGCTATAAGCTGACACTATTTTTTTTTCCTGAAACACTCCCAAGGGCATACCCGGGATAGGCTGCCCACCTCTCCGGAACTCTTGCTGCCGATCTTCCTCATCCAGATCAATGATGACTGGGTGAGAACGTTTCTTGGTTTTCTTCGGTCTACCTGTGGCAAAGGATTTCTTCAGGGTGAGGAGTCTGTACATTTCATACCCCATCAGCAGCACCCCACCCTCTGATACCCAATCAGCCATCACTTTAGCACGAGCTGCCATCGTCCTGCAAGAGTGAACAGAGAGAATTGTGTGATATGTGAATTATATCTCAATAAAACTATTAAAAAAAAAAAAAAAAGAATACAGAGAGAAATTATTATTGCTTCCGTTGCTCCCCAGGAAGAATTCCTCACAATCAAAGCTGTCGATAGACATTCATAACTCCTTATTGCCAGAGACTTCATGGCAGCAGTATAAGACTGGCTAGCTGCCCAAGGACTTTCCCAGCATCCTACTAGAGATACTAATTGCACTGAGGATGGACTGGGTCATTGCTGGTTGTTAAATAGTAGGAAACATAGTAATTCAATGGCAAAAGGCCTTCTCCTTTGGCCTCTTCCCAGATGTACGTACACACAGTTTGATATCTGAGAGAGAGTTTCAAGTTATCCGTTTGATAAATACAAGGCAGTAGAAGGAAAGCTGACATTCTGCATTTTACCTGCCCAGACTCTGGTGACTAAAAAGCCAAAGATGAGTAAAGAGGGAAGAGCACCTGAGACAAGCTGACCCTCAGCACAGTCACTTCACTCCCAAACAACTATGCCCTGGATGTATTTCATTAGCCACATGTGGTCTAACAGTCCTGAAATCCAAACAAAGCTGAGCAAGTGATTGACCACCTGTAGGGCCACTCACAGTCTCCTCACTTTGATGTGTGTGCCCAACATCACAAAAGGCAGCCTCTGCAGAAAAGGAAGTCTAATTTCTTAATTACCCATGCCCAAGAAGAGAAAGGGTAGCTTGTACTTAGAAACTTCAGATTTCTGGAAATCAGGTTTCTTAATGGAATGGAAATATAAATAATTTTATTTAAATCTGAAACAAAAACAAGGTTTGCACCTTTCAAAGCTTTGGAAGTTGTACCACTACAGGTCAACTGTAAATCAGTACTTAAAAGAAGAGACTGATGATTAGGTGTCTATGAAAAGAAAAAAGTAAAAGGTAAAAAGTTAAAAAATGGAAAGTTCCATTCTATCATGTTGAGTTTTATTATTATATACACAGGAATATGTGACCATGCATACAGATCTTCAGGATTTAAAGTATCCTCAGATAAAATCCCAGAAATCTCCCAGGCTATATAACCCAGCTTTACTAAAAAGCTAGGTAGAGAAAAAACAAACAGCAAGATCAGAGACAGGGACACAGCAAGAAACAAAAAAATTCTGGGAGTAAGGAGCACATACCCAAACAGACTGCCTTGACATCCAGATCCCCAGCATAAGGCTAAAAGGAAAGGGGCAGAGAGAAGAAGGCAGGCCACCTACTTGTGCTCATCATTCAAGATGTGAACTTTAAAGAACCGGGGCTGGATTTCTTCAGGCTTGTTGTCAGCCGGAAGAGCTTCAGGAGCTGGGAGCCACATGTTGAACTCTGCTAGCCAATTCTGAAGAGTATTAACCTGTTAGAAAGCCATGTTCATAAAGAGGGGTTTAAGAAACAAGCTCAGATCTGAGCTCACCAAACCTTCTGGCTCTCAATAAAGGCATTAGCCCAGACCTCTTCAGAGGGTTCTGTAAGTGGAAACTTCCCAAACTCTTACCGGCACAATGGCAAGAACAGTTTTGGCTGGCGTGTGGCGGAAGAGGACATCGATGAAGGAGATCACCTGCAAAGTTTTCCCCAGACCCATGCTGTGTGCCAGTATACAGCCAAAACCACTGCTGGTCTTAAACCTCTCCAGGGACTCCACCAGGTTATCGTACAAGAACCGGATCCCACCAATCTGATAAAGGACAAACACAGACAAATGTCAGGTGGGGCTGGAAAATACCAGGACCCTGGATTTACTCTCTTTGGGATTACTGAGAATTAGATAAATGAGCAGGCATTATAACAGACAGCTGGTGTGGATGGCTACAGAAGTTTTCCTGTACAGTCTTCTTGGAAAAAACACAGAAAAGCATTCACCTGGTACAATGTCCCATCTGATGCAAGAATCTGCGGTACCAGATTCCTGACAGAGTCTTTCACTCAGCCTTACCTTGGCTGTCCTCAGCGTGGGGAGCTCAATCCCTCAAGGCACCCCATTCCATGCAGAGCAGTTCTTATTCAAGTTCTTATGCTGAGACAACCTCTGCCTTCACAGAACTTCCACTCACTGCTCCTTGTTCTAGCTTCTGGATCAACATTGACAAACTCTGCTCCCTCCTTTCTCATAAAGTCCCTCAGACATCTGTCTCTCACGTCTCTTCTGGAGCCTTAACTTTCTAATCAAAATACTACTCTCAAGAAGCAGATGTGGCTCAAGTGATTGAGCTCCCACCTACCACATGGGAGATCCGTGGTTCAGTTCCCAGTGCCTCCTAAAGAAGACAGCGAGCTGGCGTGATGGGCAGGTGTGGCAAGCTGTCACAGCAGTTTGACACAATGGGAGACACGAGAAGAGGGGCATAATGAAAGACACAACAGAGCAGGGAGTAGAGATGGCTCAAGCGATTAGGTGCCTCCCTCCCACATAGGAGGTCCCGGGTTCAGTTCCCGGTGCCTCCTAAAGAAACAAGGAAGATGAACAGACACAGCAAGTGTAAAAACAATGAGGGGGCGGGGAGAAATAAATGAATAAAATAAATCTTAAAAAAAAAAAAAAAAATACTGCTCTCCAGAGAGCATCTCAATTAGTCTAGCTAATCTCACAGACAGAGGTTCAAGATTATTAAGCCAAGAGATCAAGAGCCTCCTACATGACAAGGCAAACCTGAGACTTGTCTCTTCCTTTTCTGCTCATCAGGAATCCTGAAGCATCAACTCCTAGGGGGAAGGATACGGCCTTTCCAATAGCTCTTGGTACTTAATAAAATATGTCATAGGCTGTCATGCTAATAACACCAACAGGCAATGTCGACAGCAAGGGAGAAGAATGGATAAGGAGAGGGAGTCAAGATTTGCTGTACCTGATGAGGTTTCACTGCTCGTGCCAATTGTGGGGCCAGGAAGACATTCTCCTCCTCTGGAGGGTGGTTCAGGTTGACAAGGACCCGCCCCAGAGCATCGCGCTGGTTTAGGACATCATTCACATGGGTGCCACCCTTCTCCTCTTCCTCCTCCTCCTCACTGACAGACTCGCTGCTGTCCACAATGTGCAGAGTGTCCTCCTCTCCAGAGCTCAGTTCAATCACCTCTGAGACAGCCAAAAAAAAAACAAAAAACAAAGAAACAGAACACAACAGGAGCAGGGATCAATTATTGCCTCCTGTCAGAAAAGAGGAGCATGGAAACTTAAGTTAGAATTTGCCATCACTTCTAAAAATTCTGACTTTTGTCTTTTTTCCCCTCCAGTTTCAAGTTAAGACAAGAGGAAAACTTACATTTACCAAGGATACTCAGGGAAATTTGTCAAAGCCAGACCCCATACTGAGTAAGGAAGGGCTGAACACTTTTCTATTCCAAGGTACAGCTGATCTCTCAGGGTAAACACTGGGTCAAGAGGAAGGAGAGGCATCTCTGGCTTGATCTTACCATCTCGACTGCTTTTTTCATCCTCACTGCCACTGCTACTGTCCAAACAAATGATTTCCTGGGCCAAAACTCGAGGAGGCAGCTGGGGTCCATCACTTGCTCTTAAAACAATTTCTTCTAGAGAAAGAAATTGGAAGGGAAGGTCAAAACCACATTTAGTTCAAACATATTTCCAGAAATGATTCCTCATCTCTCCTCTTCTGCTGCTCTCACGGGGAGTATCTCCTGAGAAGAGAAGAGAGGGTATCTCCAAAGCCACAGCCCTCTTCCCAAACTCCCTTTTCTCTACTGGTTTTCACTTCCTGGTATCCACCTGGCCACTAGAAAAGGTACCAATCCCTTGGCATGTTAAGATCTAAAGTTATAGAAAGAAAAGCTAAATAAAAATTTGAGGAATACATTTTATCCATCTTAACTTTTTAAAGGAGATCCTTTCAATTATGTACTCCCAAGAAGCTAAATGACTCTGAAGGATTCCTGAGAGGCCACAATCTTATCCCAGATCAGTGCTTGACCACTGTGCGTGCACCAAGAGGGCCTATTCTCCCTGAAGCACAAGGGCCTTTCCTGCCACTTCCATGGCTTACCAGGGAGGAACTCCAGGGGAACAGTGGGAATGGCAGCTGCATAATCTTTCCTCTGCTGCTCCAGGCGTTTTCTCCTTTCCAACTCTTCCTGTTGTGCTGCTTTGGTAACTGGCTCCAACTGATCCTCCCGGAGCAGCTTCCTAAACATTAATACAAGAGCAAGGACTTGGGTTCACCTGAGATTTGGGCAATGTAATGTCAAGGCAGAAGAGGGAAATCGTTGCTGAGCTCAGAGAGCTGAGAGGGGAGAGGGAGAAGCTGCATCAGTCCCACTGCAATAAGCAAGGTAAAAAATGGGATTTCAAGACAGAAGTGGTTCTGGGCCAACATCCTCCTATGATATTTAACCTCCTGACAGATGCCCCTGCCAACTCATCTCTGCACTTAACATGTCAAGAATAAAATTATTATATATGTGATTCATAATGCTGAAGATTGGATATTAAAAAAAATAGAGTTGTTATGTGGGGAAGTAAGATTATGGGTGATTCTACTTATTTATTGTCCAAACTTGGGTAATGCTGTCAAGTTGTCATTATGTTAAAAAAAAAGCAGGGGGGCGGGGGAAGAAAACAATATCATCCATCTCCTTTCAATTGTACAAGTTGTTATTCGGTAGAAGAAAGGACTATTGGGAATTTGGATAGTTAAGGAAGTTAATGTTTACTCATCTCATAGCTCAAGGAAGAAGCCCTGCTTTGGGCAGATAGTCCCCTGCCATCTGGAGTTGAGCTCTAAGAAGATAAGAGCTCAATTTCTTTTATTTCCTCTTATTTTGAGACAGAAGGAAAAATAAAGGAAGAAACCAAGATTCCAAACCAGAGTATCTTATCATCCTTGGGTGGCTTCCCAGGACCTCCAGAGAATGGGACACTCCCCAGCAGGAGTCAAGGTCTACTAGTATCCCCCCAAATACAGTTTGGGGGTCCCAAATACAGTTCATTCTTAAACTTGTGAGCCCAAGCCCAGTGGTCCTGAGGTGTATCTTCACTATTAATGGGAAACACATCCCACATTTCTTTCTTTTGGGAAGAGGACTCTCCTGCTTAGACCAGACTTCCTGCCACTCACAGCCTTAAAATGAAGGGATTACATCTACTCCTGCCCTCTCCTCTTACCCCAAGCACAGCTCACCGTATGTTTCTCCTCATGTGAGAGGGCTTCTGAGCTCTCTTCTTTTTGGGGTCCTCAGGGGCTAGGCTCTTGCCTTGGGAGAGCCTGCACTGCTCTGAAGGCTCAGACTGAGATGAGGTAGTTGAAGTGCACCGTGGCGGCCGCTGCCCATCCTCCTCCAGCTGGACATGTTCATTGCCACATATGCCTTCCAGGGATCGGTCTGAAAACACAAGGAGAAAGAGGTGGCAGGGACAAACCTTTACTGGGGGTGGGGTGGGGTGGGGTGTCAGGCATATGTAGATTCTAATCTCAACTTGGCAGGTTGCTTATAGCTCTCTGAACTTTAATGGATATATCTATAAAGTGTGGATAATGATGCCCACACATTGGAGCTGTTGTTAGGATTAGATAATGTGCATGTCTAGAACCAAGTCTAGTCCAGAGTAGGCCTATAACAAATGATAGCCATTACTCTTACTATAATTTAACACTATGATCAGAGTGAGGTAGCTTCATGGCCTTGGATTGTTCAGAAAGGGACACGGTCAGGACAGCTGGGTCCCAAATACAGTTCATTCTTAAACTTGTGAGAGTCTAAGTAACTTCCTTCACCTCTCATCTGAAAACAAGGAGAACAGCCCTCCTTTCAGTATCTCAAAGCATTCACTCCCTCAAGTCACCAAACATTTCATATAAAAGCTTACCATGTAGCAAGTGCTGCCCTAGGTGCCTTGAGGGATTTTTTTTATGAGACTCCTTCCCTTTAAGGAGTTTGTGCTCTATTTAGGGAGATAAGCCATGTATAAAAACATACACCACAAGGCGAGCTGTGCTAAATAACACAGGAGGGGCAGGCCAAAAGACCTATAGAGCTTAGACATTTAAGATACTTTTTAGCAGAGATAATTCGCTAAACCAAGAATAATTGTGTCAGGGTCACAGGAATATGAGAGACATGACTTAATGGGACGATCACACAAGGAATTATATAGGAGGTAAAGTATGAGTTAGGCCTTGAAAGATGAGCCTTGGGAGTGGAGAGAAAAAAAAAACAGGAGGAGATTCCTGACAGGGGGGGATGTTATTTGTGGCACCAAATAATAGCAAAATCAGGAGTTGGAGTGGGAGGGTCCATGGGCACACCCTTCTTCTCGGCCTGCTGAGCAGTATTCTGTGCACTGGGTGGGCAGGCCTTGACAGTCACACAGACTACAAGCCTGTCCCCAAATCCACAAAAGCTTCCTAGATACACAAACCAAATGGTCTTTCCCAAAGATAACAGGAATTCAAACTAGAACATAAATGTCATAACTAAGGTGCTCCAGTCAATGCTATTGGGTTCCCAGGAAGTTTGATTTTTGTTTTGTTTTTTTATTTAACTAAACTATAGACTTTATTATAGATTTTATCAATTGTCCACTAATGCCCTTTTTCTGTTCCCATCCAGGATAACGCATTGCATTTAGTCATATCTCCTTAACCATGTCTCCTTTGTGGCAGTTTCTGTCTTTTATCTTTCATGATCTTAACACTTTTTTGAAGAGTACCGATCAAATGTTTTGGTCAATGTTCCTACGTTTGGCTTTCTCTGATGTTTTCTCATGCTTAGCCTGGGGTGTTGGTTTGGAGAGAAAAACACCACAGAGTTATGTAGCACCCTTCTCATCATATCCTATCAGGATGGACATTATGTCCATAAGACTATCACTCATGATATTAACCTTGATCACTTGGTTAAGACAGTGTGCCAGGTTTTTCCATGGTAAAGTTACTATTTTTCCCTTTCCATATTCTATTCAACAGAAGCAAGTTACTAAGTCCAGCCCACATTCAGAGGAATAGAATCATTTAGGGGAGATACTTTGAAACTATGCAAATATCCCATTTCTCCTGACAAGTTTCATCCACTAATTTTCGCATTCATCAAGGTATAGTTCTTGTCTGGAACTATAAATATTACTACAATATTTTAATGGTGGTTTTCTATTTCCCCCTTTGCTACTACGTATTTATTTATTTTTAATCTTTTAAGGGCCCTTTACACTGAGAACATAAAGGAAAAGGAGACCTAGGGGGGCAGCTGGAGTAGGGGGTGCTGATGATGAGGGCTTCCCTTCCCCCTCCCTCATCTCCCCTTGGGCCACTAGCTCCGAATCTGCCCCACCTCCATGCCTACTTGAACAGCATTCCTACCCTTTCCAAGACACTCTGGCTTTTGCCCTTTCTTGACCATCTACTTCTACTTTCATTATTTGAATTTCTTCTGTGAGGAAGGTTTGTCATTTCTCCTCCCTCCCATTTATTTATTCAATCCCTTTTCATATCAGTATGGGCTCAAGTGTCTAATGGGGTAAGAAACATTCACTGTGGAGACTTTGGTAAAGGGAGGTAGGGTTGCCATAAGTCTCTACCAGTGAACCAGTAAGCTGATACCCCCCAAGTTGAAAGAAAGATTTACCATGGGTTATCATCCACTCAACCACCTCTGACAAATAACAAATGGACTATCTCACGAGTTAGAGGCTTTGTCAGGGAATCATGATAGTCCCAGACATTCTGTACTACTCACCACCCTTCTGCAGCTTGGTGTAGTCTCCTCCTGGCCCTATTACTATTTTGGGTTCCCAATGGTCCCTTTCATCTTGAGGCTAGATTCTAGAACAGGATGGAGGTGGAAACTAATGTTTCCTAAGAGATAACAGAGCATAGGAGGTAACAATATGGACACTGGAGCCGGACCGCTGGGGTGTGAACTCTAGCTCTTCCCCGTATTCCTCAATTTCAAAAAGGGAATAACAAGTAGAGTGACCTTAGAGGACTGTAGTGATGATTAAATGAGACAATCTAAATAAAGTGCTAACCCAATATCTGGCACATTGTGTGTGTGTGTGTGTGTGTGTGTGTGAACAGCTGCTGCTTTTATTATGACTTCCACTATTCCAGGTGCAAGGTACAGTTTGGTTTCTTATACATATCATCTCCTTTCCTCCTTATAATAAATCTACAAGGTGAGTTTTATTCCCATCATTCTAAATTTGAGAAACCGAAGCCCTGAAAAGTTAGGATTTCCCTGTGGTTATAAAGGAAATAAGCAAGAAAGCAGGAGCAGGCAGGCAGTTAAGAGCATGGGCTTTTCAGTCAGACAGCCATGCCTTTGAATCCTGGCTCTGCCACTTACTAGCTCTATGTAATGGGCTCAACTTCTCCAAACCATAGTTCCCACACCTCTAAAATGGAGATGTCACTACTTCTCTCATGGAGGATAAAAGTCTTCAAACACTGGTCTGCCTGGTCTTCACAGAACTTCATACTCTCAATCATAATGAACAGTCAGTCCAGCAGCATACAGATCTTGGGGCTCGGTCAGCCATGGTGGGTGGCAGTATTTATGTGTATGGAGGAGAACTCAAACCTCAATTATATATCCTAATCAAAGATCAGAAATAAGGAAGCAAAGGGGAAAGCAGAAATGGCATGTGCACGCTGCAGTTTGTGGGGTTACATAATGAGTGTTTCTTACACACACACATCACCTGAGGTTGCAGACCACACCTGCATTTTAAACCCCTCCACATGAGGCTGCCACAAACCAGCCACTTGCTGCCTCTTGCTCATTGATTTCAGTTTACCTTAGCACACATTTGAGCATCTGCTATGTACCAGATCCTATGCCAAGGACAGTGCAATGGACCACATGGGGAAACGTATGAAGTGTGGTAAGTACCCAATAGCAATACAACTTGGAGAAAGGATACCTAATCCAGCCATACTAGGGCTGGGGTGGGAGTGTTTCCTTGGGAAGGGTGAAAACTGGATTTGGTTTAACAGAATGGGTAGACACCAGCTACTAAAGAAAGGGCATTCTAGGCAGATACAGGAGCAAAAGCAAAAGGCATAGATATTTTAAAGAAGGTAGAATGGTTGGGAAAATACATGCAGTTCAATATTGGGCTAAAATGGAGTAAGTAGAGCAGCAGCAGGAAAGGCCTTCCAACCCACGACCACTTCCCTGTTTCTTCCCAGGAGCCTCTCATCCAAGACAAGGACCCAAAAATCCTTCTCTGGAAGTTAGCACAGAGTCCCTGGGAAATCTACTTCCAAGACCTCGCCAATATTCCACTCTCCTAGCATTTGGGGGTGGGAGTTTGAGGGAAGGGCTAATGTGGATATTGTAAAAGAGTGTGTGTGCATGTGCGTGCACGTGTGTACATATACTTGCACATACCCAGGGTGATTCACTTCCCAGCAGCACTGGTAGCACCTTCCTCAATCCTCACACTTAGAGCCCACTGAATTTTTCAAGTAGAAAGACTTGATTTTAGAAGAGCAAAGGGGAAATGGCCAAGGAAGGCACCAGAAAAGGAATGCTCGTAATGGACACTGCAATACCATTAACATGAACAGAAGGTTAAAACATCACATTTCCCTCTCTAATCACTACTGGATCCTCAGGAGGCCTTTAAAGTCCTCCTAAACAGAACGGCTCTCAGAGTGCTAAAAAAAATTGGGAATGTGACATTAGCCTTGGCTCATGGACATGTTCCACCCATTGAGGAAGCAATTGCTCCTGTGTTCCACCAAGCATGAAAACTAAAACAGAAGCTCCAAAGTGGAGCTTCAAAGTCTGTCAAGTTTCCTTCCCAAATTTACTGCCCTCCACAAACAGCCCTCTCTGATGTCCATTTAAAATACTACAGAAGGAAAGCTCACTGATTCTCAGTTTCCCTTGAAAAGAACTATCACTTCTTCAGGGCCCCCAGTCCTTCAAGGAGATAATATTGCCAACAGCATTATCACCTTCCTTCTAACTCACAGCCCTGAATTCTTCCATCTTAAAAGGAGACCATAAAATTCCTCCTCCTAATCAAACAGCCAGCTAGACAGCAAATCCCCAGGAGATGAAGCTCATTGCCAAATGGTCACTTTAACCAATGCTACAGCTTGGCCTATATACCAGCTACATTTGGGGCTGCACTGGCACACTTCAGCTTCATGTTTTGCTGGGTGCTCTGGCCTGATTCTGATAATGACCTTTGATGAGCTCTTGGCCTTACAGCCTTTTAAGAGTGTTTTGTTTTTTGTTTTTAAATATATTTTCTTTTTTAAAATTTAACAAGCAAATTTATTGAGCAACCACTTAAGAGGAATAGTTGGAGGCAAGATTAGAAAGTAGACGGATAGGACAGAGTCAGAGTATAAAGGGCAGGCCTTGAATGTCAGGTGGAGAGGGTTGAACTTGAATAGGTGGACAGTGGGGATGTGTTGCCAACTGTTCTATTTCCCTCTTCTGGCTTTTGCCCCCAAAAGTGAGTTGTTCTTGGGAGGAAGAGGGACAATAGAACTTGATGGTCTTTAATGTCACAGATAGATTCACTATTGAGCATCCAAGCTGTAAGGCCTGACTGTGAAGTTCTGTCTGCCATGAGGCTGGATAAGGCCAAGTGCAGTAGCCATTTGAAAATGATCAGCCATTCTTGATAGGAGGGCTAAACTCTGAAGGACACTACCAGCCAAAGCAAAGCAATTTGCAAAAACTGTGAAAGGTGATTTTGGCTTTGGTTTGCTTGTTTCTGTTAGGTTCTGACATTCAAGGAAATCTGTCATATTGCTAGTTGGATACAAACTTGAGGAACAGAAAACCTTAAAGACTAAATCCCAGTGTTAATACTTTCAAATATTAAAATATACAATGTGCAATAAAAGATTAAAACAAAAAGAAACAGGAAATGATAGTCCATCTAAATGAACAAGAAAAAAATTCAGAATCCATCAACAAAGAGGACCAGAATGTGAATGAACAAAAAAAAACTTTAAAAAATCCTCAAAATACTCAAGGAGATAAAGAAAAACACAGAGAAAGAAGAAAACAATGAATAAACAATATAAAAATCTCAATAAAGAGAGAGAAATTTTAAAAAAGAACAGAACTAATGGAGTTGAAGATCATAATAACTGAAATTAATAATTCCCTACATAGTTTCAACAGCAGATTGGAGCTGGCAGAAGAATCAGTGATCTTGAAGACAAGACAAAGTGAAATGATTCACACTGAAGAGCAGAAGAAAAAAGAAATTTTTAAAAAGTGACCATAGCCTAAGAGACCTATGGGACACCATCAAGTGGACCAATGTACACATTACAGGAACAGAAGACGGAGAGAAAAGGGCAGAGAGAATATTCAGAGAAATAAAGGCAGAAAACCCCCCAATTTAAGAAAAGACATGACTATGCACATTTAGGAAGGCCAACAAACTCCAAACAGGATAAACTTGAAGAGAACCATGCTCAGACACACAGTAATCAAAGACTATACAATGCCAAAACAAGGGGAGAGAGTTCTGAAAGGTGAAAGAGAAAAGCAACAAATTAGGTACAAAGGAATCCTAATAATATCAACTGCCGATTTCTCATCAGAAACCACAAAGGCAAGAAGGCAGTGGGATGAAATATTTAAAGTGCTGAAATAAAACAACTGCCAACCAAAAATTTTATATCCAGCAAGACTTTCTTTCAAAAATGAGGGAGACATTAAGACATTCCAAATAAACAAAAGATGAGGGGTTTGTCACCACTAGACGTGCCCTAAAAGCAATGTTACAGGGAATTCTCCATACTGAAGAGAAAGGACACTAGAAAGTGGATCAAAGTGGCATAAAGAGATAAAGACCTCCAGTAAAGGTAACCATATGGGTAATTATAAATGCTAGCACTATTGTATTTATTGGCATGTAACTCCACTTTTACTTCTTACAAGTTATAAACGTAAACACATAAAGAGTAATGATCAATCTATGACTTTTAATGTATAATATACAAAGATATAATTTGTAACAAGTACAGCAAAAAGATGGGGTGCAAAGGGATACAGGAAAAATGTATGTGTATGTTACTGCAGTAAAGTTGGTATCAAATCAAATGTAACAGTTTTAGATTTAGAATGTTAAATCTTAGCCCCATAATAAGTACAAAGAAAATACATGAAAAATACTTACAGAAGGAAATGAGAAGGGACACAAAAAGGTATAAAAAGTCAGATAAATATGAAAGTAGGCATTATTGGAAGAAGTGAGGGTCGAAAAATTATAAGACATATAAAGACAAAATAGCACAATAGGAAAAGAAAGTCCTACATTATCAGTACACTTTAAATGTAAATAGATTAAGTTCTCCAGTAAGAAAGGGAGAATGGATTTAAAAAGCATGACCCAACTATATGCTGCTTACAAGAGATGATCCTACAATTCAAAGACATGGGGAAGTTGAATTCAAAAGGATAGAAAAAAACATACCACTCAAATAATAACCAAAACAAAGCTGGGGTAGCTATAGTAATATCAGGTAAAATAGACTTGCCGAAAAACTATTACAAGGACAAATTATGGCACTATATACTGCAAAAAGGGTCAATTCAAGAAGAAGATATGACAATGATAAATATATATAAACCTACTGGCAGAGCCCCAAAATATATGAAGCATATAAACAACATACTCTAAAATAACCAATAGGTCAAAGAAGAAATCACAGGGGAAATTAGGAAAAATCTTCAGCCAACTGAAAATGAAAATACAACATAGCCAAAGTTATGGTATGAGGCAAAGACAATGCTGAGAGGACTTTCAGGAAGGTGGCAGACTAGAAAGAAATGTGACTCTCTTCTTACCCAGAAAAAATAACTAGAGGACAGGAAGAAACAGCCTGGAAAAAAATCTTCTAGGGTTTAGGATACCAGAGGAAGGTTGGACACAGCCCAGAAGAGAGAGAGGGACAAAGAAAAAGAATTGAGACACAACAGCAAAACTGTGGGTTAAAAGCTGCAGCTGGGAAGCGGATGTGACACAAGCATCTGGGCTCCTGCCTACCACATGAGAGGTCCTGGCTTTGGTTCCCAGTGCCTCCTAAAGAAGACGAATAAGACAGAGAGCTCACGTGACAGGCTGGTGCAGTGAGCTGATGCAACAAGATGACGCAGTGAGATGACACAACCAAGAGAGACAGAGAGGAAACACAACGAGAGACACAACAAACAGGGAGTGGAGGTGGCTCAAGCGATTAGGTACCTCCCTCCCACATGGGAGGCCCTGGGTTTGGCTCCCAGTGCCTCCTAAAAAGAAGACAAGTGCAAAAAAAGCAACCGGGGTGGGGGGGAATAAATAAAAATAAATAAATCTTTTAAAAAAGTAAATAAAATAAAAGCTGTGGCTGTTACTGACAGCACCCTCCTCAACACTAAAGACACTTTTGAATACTCAGGCCTTGGGCCAGCTGCTACAGACAAAGGGAGCCACTAGTGGCCCAGGGAGCCACTACCTCAGGAAAGGAGGAGAAAGGGATACAACCTAAGGTGTTTTTTTTTGTTTTTTTTTTAAGATTTTATTTATTTATTCATTTATCCCCCCCCCCTGCTGCTTGTGCTCGCTGGGTCAGCTAACCACGCCGTGCGGGCGGGCTTGCCTTCACCAGGAGGCCCCGGGAACCAAACCCGGGGCCTCCCATATGGCAAACGGGAGCCCTACTGAATGAGCCACAGCTGCCTCCTACAACCTAAGGTTGACTCAGCTTTTGACCCACAAATTTGGTCTGCAGTGTTCCAGGAGCCTTCCAGGCCAGATGGAGCCATGTCATTCTTTGCCTTGACAGCAAGCTCTAGACTAAAGAGATCCAGGACTAAAGAGATCCAATCCTCTCAATCTCCCTCCCTACTAACCTGAATGGATTGCTGAGGACACAGAGGGGAGTGGAGTTATTTCCGACCCAGGAAAAGGGAGGAGGCTGCCAGCAAAGGCTGGAGAACTGAGAAAGTTTGAATTACAAGGCTCTTAATCTCCAGGCAGGATCCTCTATGACATTGATCCAGTCAGCGTTGCAACAGAAACATTACCACGAGGCATTGAACTGAGGGGACTGTCAAAGTGCGCCATCTGCTTGCAGACCAAGGAAGTGCACGTGAAGAAATTAAATGAGAGGCTTTTTCCATCCTTTTATAACCTCCCTCCCCAAAGCCCTAGGAAGCAGATCTGCAACTCATTACTGGCTCCAGAGCACAGTTTTAAGCAATTAACAGGGACAATCCTAAAGACTCAGGTTGAAACAATAATCAAAGAACAGCAGTAACACACAGCCTCCCACCACTAAATCCCTACAAAAAGAGAGAAATTGTACATCTGAGTAAACTCACGATGCTAATCAGACACCTAGACAGCAGCAAAAAATTAGGAGCCATACTAAGAAAATAGAAGACATGGCCCAAGAATAGGAATATATAAAAGCCCCAGAAGAGACACAAGATTTGAGACAACTAATTAACGAGATGCACACAAATTTCCAGAATCAAATTGAGTTGAAAGACAATATGGCTAAATGTCATCAAGAAGACATTGATACAGGAGAGGAAGCTCACCTGGGCATATATATAAGGCATATAAATGTATTCAAATGTTCATAGGGCATCGTCATGGTGGGTGGAAATTCACAAAATAATCAAAAGAATATCAAATTCCCATCCTGGGGAGCTCTGCCACATTCTCTAATGGATCAGCAAGAATCCCCTGAGTACAGAGGCAATGACTAGTGAAGGAGGATGGTCCATTGACAAGTCCTTGATATTAATGACTGTGCGTATGAACCTGTACTACTGAAATAGAAACTTAGTCTAGTATTATAGGGTGCCTAAAAATTGCCTCCTGGGAGCCTCCTTGTTGCTCAAATATGCCTCTCTCTAAGCCAAACTCAGCATATAAATACATTACCTTCCCCCCAGTGTGGGACATGATTCCTGGGGATGAGCCTCCCTGGCACTGAGGGATTATTACCAAGCACCAATTAGCAATGCAGCTGGAAAAAGACCTTGACCAAAAGGAGGAAGAGGTAAAGATAAATGAGTTTATATGTCTAAGAGACTGCAAAGTGAGTCAGGAGGTCATTCCAGAGATTATGCTTATGCACATCTCAGCAGGATCTCTTTGACTGCCAAAGTAGATACTACCCCAAATAGCAGGGCTCCTGAGGGCTCTGAAGACATCCAGACACTATAGTCAGGGCAGATAGCTCAGGAGTTTGGTGCCCTGCCAGTGGGCCCTACTTTGGTATTTATGCTCCCCAGTGTGACAGAGTGGGACTCAGTGGTGGTTTCCCTACACATGGCTCTTCTGCCCTTCTATTTGAACCTATAATTAGTATTAGAGTTGGTAACTGTACATCCAAGAGACTTAAATCTTTGGGCTGTCCATGTGCCAGCTGGGCCCTGAATCTCATCAGAGTTGCAACACCTATCTCCAGTTCATTGGTCTCACCCAGGACAACTAACATGGAGGTGATGATGGACAACTACCATACCAAGGAACCGAGAGGGTCTACAACTGCAGGCAAGAGAGTCCCATCCATCGGCCCCATGGAATCACAGCCCCCTCTCAATTAGAGGTGGAGTGGACATCACCATCCCAAATTCCTCAGGTTTGGGGAATAAACTATGGACTAAAGTAGATTTACTGGTATTCTACTATAGACTTATTGTGATTCTAGAAATGGGAGAAATTATATCAATGATGTGGAGGCAGTGGCCACTGGAGGTTCTGAGGACAGGGAGAGGGAATGACGAGTGTAATACGTGGGCATTTTGGGGACTTAGGAATTGTCCGGAATGACACTGCAATGACAGATGCCAGCCATTATGTATCTTGGATAACCTACAGAATTGGGTGGGAGAGAGTGTAAACTACAAAGTAAACTTTAATCCATGCTGAGTGGCAATGCTCCAAAATGTGTTCCTCAATTGGAATGAATGTACCTCACTAATGAAGGATGTTGCCCATGTGGGAAAATGTGGAAGGTATGGGGAACCATTTCCCTCTAAGATCGGGGATAAGACAAGTAAGCCCCTCAGGACTGTTTTACAACAATGTTGTTTTACAACATTGGGCTAACATGACCAGCAATACCACTACTGGGTATCACTACCCAGAAGAACTAAGAGCAAGTGACACAAATAGACATCTGCACACCGATGTTCACAGCAACATTATTCACCATTGCCAAAAGATGGAAACAACCAAGGTGTCCATCAACAGACGAATGGATAAACAAACTGTGGTCTATTCACACTATGGAATATTATGCAGCAATAAAAATAAATGAATTCATAAAGCATATGACAACATGGATGTACCTGGAAGACATTATGTTGAGTGAAGCAAGCCAGACAAAAAAGGACAAATACTGTATGAATGCGTTACTATGAACCAAATATATTGTGTAACATATTGTTGGATTCAAAAAAAATTTTATATGTATCCAGTACATTTAATTGAGAATAGTATGTATTTATTCATCTGTGTTTATTTTTTAGTTTTTTAATTGTTTATATATTCAATTATTAAATGTACAAAATAAAGTTAAAAAAAAAACAACAACATTGGGCTAGAAATTCTAGCTAGCGCAATTAGACAAGAAGAAAAAGGCATCGAAATAGGAAAAAAGATCGGGAAGCGGCTGTGGCTCAATCAGTAGGCTCCCGGGGCCTCCTGGTGAGGGCAGGCCCGCCCGCATGGCGTGGTTGGCTGACCCAGCGAGCACAAGCAGCAAGGGGGGGATAAATGAATAAATAAATAAAATCTTTAAAAAAAAAAAAAAAGAAAAGAAATAGGAAAAGAGGGAGTAAAACTCTATTCATGGATCACATGATCCTATATTTAGAAAATTCTAAAATGTCTACAACAAAGCAACTTGAGCTAATAAATGAGTTCAGCAAAGTGGCAGGATACAAGATCAACACGCAAAAATTAGTAATGTTTATGTACACTAGTATTGAACTATCTAAGGAGGAAATCAGGAAAATAATTCCATTTACAATAGCAACAGAAAGACTCAAATACCTAGGAATCAATTTAACCAAAGACGTATATGGCCTATATATAGCAAAATATGAAACAATGATAAAAGAAATCATTGAAGACCTAAACAAATGGAAAGATATTCTGTGTTCATGGACTGGAAGACTAAACATCGTGAAGATGGCAATCCTACCCAAAATGATTTATAGATTCAATTCAATACCAATTAAAATTGCAAATGCCTAATTTACAGAAATAGAAAAGGCAATTACCAAACTTCTTTGGAAGGGAAAGTGTACCTGAATAGCCAAAAACATTCTTAAAAAAAAAAAAAGGAATGACATGGGAGGAATTTCACTACATGACCTTGAAACATTACAAAGCTACAGGGCTCAAAACAGCATGGTACTGGCATAAAGACAAACATAATAATCAGTGGACTATAATTGAACAGTCCAGAAATAAACCCTCACCTCTACGGTCAACTGGTTTTTGACAAACCTACCAAGTCCATCTTATTGAGACAAAACAGTCTCTTCAACATATGGTGCTGGGAGAACTGGATATCTATAACCAAAAGAATGAAAAGGACCCTTATCTCACTCCTTATACAAGAATCAACTCAAAATGGATCAAAGACCTAAATATATAAAAGCCAAGACCATAAAACTACTAGAAGAAAACGTACGGAAACATCTCAAAGACCTTGTGGTAGGTGGTGGTTTCTTAGACCTTACACCCAAAGCATGTGCAAGAATATAAAAAATAGATAAATGGGACCTCCTCAAAATCAAACACTTTTGCACCTCACAGGACTTTGTCAAAAGGGTGAAAAGGCAGCCACCTTAATGGTAGAAAATATTTGAAAATCACATGTCTGATAAAGGTTTAATATCCATGATATATAAAGAGATGTTAGACTTCCGGGAAGATAGCGGACTAGTAAGACACGGCAATCTCTTCTCCAAAAAAAAAGAGCTATAGGACAGGCTGAAACAGCCCCAAAAAAGAACTTCTAGGGTTTAGGACAGCAGGTGAAGGCTGCACACCACCCAGAGGAGAAAGTGACAAAAGAGGGATATCTCAACGACAGAACTGTGAGTTGGAACTAGCAGCAGCTGCTGCTGTCGGCACCCTCCCCCACACTAAAGATTCTTTAAATTCTCAGGCCTCTGGGCCTGCAACTACAAAGGGGGATCCAGGGATCTACCACCCCAGGAAAGGGGAGAGAGAGGGACACAGCCTAAGACTGACTCAGGTTCGGACCTGCAAATTTGGGCTGCGGAGCCCCATGGACCCTTCCAGGCCAGGTGGGACCACACAGTGATTTGCCCTGGAAGCCAGCAAAGGACTGGAGCAATCTGACCCTCCCAATCTCCGTCTCTTCTGACCTGGACTAATTCTCGAGGACTCCACAGGAGAGGGGAGAGAGAGCCTGGGGCTGACCCTGCTTTGGACTCCCAGGTTTGGTCTGCCCTGTCCTGAGAGCCCTTCCAGGCTGGGTGGGGCTGCGCCATTGTTTGCCTTGGAGCCTGCAAGGGGCTAAAGATATACAAACCTCCCAATCTCCTCCTCTACTAACAGGGACTGATTGTTGAGGATTCAGAAGGGAGTGGAAATATTTCCTAGCTGGGAAAACGGGGGCACTACGAGAGAAGTCTGGAGAACTGTCTCAGAAAGTTTGAATCACAGG
>JAKSZT010037307.1:437483-521409 GCA_026826555.1 Tolypeutes matacus
AAAAAATTGAGCAGGGGCTCAGAGAGTTGAATGACAACACAAAACGCAAGAACATACATGGCATTGGAGTTCCAGAAGGAGAAGAGAAAGGAAAAGGGGCAGAAAGAGTATCTGAGGAAATAATAGCTGAAAATTTCCCAATTCTCATGAAAGAAATGAACTTTCATGTCCAAGAAGCACACCGTACCCCAATAAGAATAAATCCAAATAGACTTACACCAAGACACATATTATTCAGAATGTCAAATATAAAAGATAAAGAGAAAATGCTCAGAGCATCAAGAGAGAAGCAAACGATCACGTACAGAGGGCATCCAGTAAGACTTTGTGCAGATTTCTCTTCAGAAACCATGGAGGCGAGAAGACAGTGGTATGATACAATTAGGAAACTGAAAGAGAAAAACTGCCAGCGGAGAATTCTTTACCCAGCAAAACTGTCCTTCAAATATGAAGGTGAATATAAAGTATTCACAAACAAACAGAAACTAAGAGAGTTTGCAAAAAAGAATCCACCTTTGCAGGAAATATTAAAGGAAGCCTTAGAACCTGAAAGAAAAAGACAGGAGAGAGAGGCTTGGAGGAGAGTATAGAAGAAAGAAAAGCAGAAAGGATAACCAAAAGAGTAAAAAGAAAGACAAAAATAAGATGACATATGAAACCTAAAGAATAAAATGGAGGAAATAAATAGTGCATTTTCAGTAATATCATTGAATGTGAATTGAGTAAACTTCCCAATCAAAAGACACAGGCTGATAGAATGGATAAAAAATAAGAGTCATCCATATGCTGCTTACAAGAAATTCACCTTAGACCCAGAGACACAAACCAGCTGAAAGTGAAAGGTTGGAAAAAGATACACCACGCAAATAGTAACCAGAAAAGAGTAGGGGTAGCTATACTAATATTAGACAAAACAGACTTTAAATGCAAAAAAGTTATAAGAGATACAGAAGGCCATTATATTTTAATAAGAGGGACGATTCACCAGGAAGATATAACAGTCATAAATAAATATTAACCTAACCAGGGTGACCCAAAATATATGAGACAAACTCTGGTAAAACTGAAAGGAGAAACAGACATTTCTACAATAATCGTTGGAGACTTCAACAGCCCCCTCACATCATTAGATAGAACAACTAGACAGAAGATCAACAAGGAAACAGAGAACTTGAACAATATGATAAACAAGTTAGACCTAACAGACATATACAGAACACTACATCCAGACTCAGCAGGTTATACATTCTTCTCAAGTGCCCATGGATCTTTCTCCAGGATAGACTACATGTTAGGTCACAATATAGCTCTCAATAAATATAAAAAGATTGAAGTTATACAAAGCACCTTCTCAGATCATAATGGAATGAAACTAGAAATCAATAATAGACAAGAAAAAAGTAAATTTGCAAATGTGTGGAGACTGAACAACACACTCCTAAATAATCAGTGAGTCAAAAAAGAAATTGCAAGTGAAATCAGTAAATATATTGAGACAAATGAAAATGAGAACATAACTTATCAAAACTTATGGGATACAGCGAAGGCAGTCTTGAGAGGGAAATTTATAGCCCTAAATGCCTATATTAAAAAACAAGAAAGAGCTAAACTCAAAGATTTAACTGAACAACTAGAGAAACTAGAAAAAGAATAGCAAATCAATCCAAAAGCAAGCAGAAGGAAAGAAATAATAAAGATTAGAGCAGAAATAAATGAAAATGAGAACAGAAAAACAATAGAGAAAATCAGCAAAACCAAAAGCTGGTTCTTTGAGAAGATCAATAAAATTGACAAACCCCTAGCTACACTAACAAAGAAAAAAAAAAAGAGAGAAGATGCAAATAAATACAGTCAGAAATGAAAGGGGGGAAGTTACAAATGGCCCCACAGAAATAAAAGAATCATAAGAGGATATTATGAGAAACTATATGCCAACAAACTAGACAACCTAGATGAAATGGACAAATTTCTAGAAACGCACAACCAACCTACACTTAACAAACCAATCACATTTAAGGAGACTGAATTCGTCATCAAAAACTTCCAGCAAAGAAAAGTCCAGGACCAGATGGCTTCACAGGTGAATTCTACCAAGCATTTCGAAAAGAATTAACACCAATCCTGTTTAAACTCTTCCAAAAAATTGAAGGGGAGGGAAAATTACCCAACACATTTTATGAAGCCAACATCACCCTAATACCAAAGCCAGATAAAGATTCCACAAGAAAAGAAAATTACAGACCAATCTCTCTCATGAACATAGATGCAAAAATTCTCAACAAAATACTTGCAAATCGAATTCAACAGCATATCAAAAGACTTATACATCACGACCAAGTGGGATTTATTCCTGGTATGCAAGTCTGGTTCACCATAAGAAAATCAATCAATGTAATACACCACATTAACAAATTGAAGGATAAAAAACACATGATCATCTCAACAGATGCAGAAAAGGCATTCGACAAAATCCAGCATCCTTTTTTGATAAAAACGTTTCAAAAGATAGGAATAGAAGGAAAATTCCTCAATCTGATAAAAGACATATATGAAAAACTCACAGCCAACATTATACTCAATGGGGAAAGGTTGAAAGCTTTCCCTCAAAGATCGGGAACAAGACAAAGATGCGCCCACTGTCACCATTGTTATTCAACATTGTACTAGAAGTTCTAGCTAGGGCAATTAGACAAGAAAAAAAAAAATTTAAATGCATCCAAATAGGAAAAGAGAAAGTAAAACTCTCTCTGTTTACAGATGACATGATCCTGTACTTAGAAAATCCTGAAGTATCCACGACAAAGCTACTTGAACTAATAAATGAGTTCAGCAACGTGGCAGGATACAAGATCAACACACAAAAATCAATAATGTTTTTGTACACTAGTACTGAACAACCTGAGGAGGAAATCAGGGGGAAAATTCCATTTTCAAAAGCAAGTAAAAGACTCAAATACCTAGGAGTTTATTTAACCAAAGAAGTATAGGACCTATATGCAGAAAACTACAAAACAATGCTAAAAGAAATTTTAAAAGACCTAAACAAATGGAAAGACATTCCGTGTTCATGGGTTGGAAGAATAAATATCATGAAGATGTCAATCTTAACCAAACTGATTTATAGATTCAATGTTATACCAATCAAAATCCCAACAGCTTACTTTACAGAATTAGAGAAGGCAATTATCAAATTCATCTGGAAGGGTAAGTGCACCCGGATAGCCAAAAGCATTCTAAAAAAGAAGAGCAACGGGGGAGGAATTTCACTGCCTGACCTTGAAACATATTACAAAGCTACAGTGGTCAAAACAACATGGTACTGGCATATAGACCCATCAATCAGTGGAACAGAACTGAGAACCCAGAAATAAACCCTATACAGTCAACTGGTTTTTGACAAACCTACCAAGCCCACGCTAACGGGAAAAAACAGTCTCTTCAACAAATGGTGTTGGGAGAACTGGATATCTATAACCAAAAGAATGAAAGAGGACCCCTATCTCACCCCCTATACAAGAATCATCTCACCCCCTATACAAGAATCAACTCAAAATGGATCAAAGATCTAAATATAAAAGCCACGACCATAAAACTACTAGAAGAAAATGTAGGGAAACATCTTCAAGACCTTGTAGTAGGTGGTGGTGTCTAGGACCTTACACCCAAAGCACGTGCAACGAAAGAAAAAATAGATAAATGGGACCTCCTCAAAATTAAATACTTTTGCACCTCACAGGACTTTGTCAAAAGGGTGAAAAGGCAGCCAACTCAATGGGAAAAAATATTTGGAAATCACATATCTGATAAGGGTTTAATGTCCAGGATATATAAAGAGATGTTACAGCTCAACAATAAAAAGACAAATGACCCAATTAAAAAATGGGCAAAGACTTGAATAGACATTTGTCCAAAGAAGAAATACAAATGGCAAAAAAAAAACACATGAAGAAATGCTCAACATCACTCCTGATTAGGGAGATGCAAATCAAAACTACAATGAGAGGGAAGCAGCTGTGGCTCAATCAGTAGGGCTCCCGTTTACCATGTGGGGGGCCCCGGGTTCGGTTCCCGGGGCCTCCTGGTGGGGGCAGGCCTGCCCGCGTGGCGTGGTTGGCTGGCCCGGTGAGCACAAGCAGCAAGGGGGGAATAGATGAATAAATAAATAAAATCTTAAAAAAAAAAAAAAAAAAAAAACTACAATGAGATATCATTTCAGACCTATCAGAATGTCCAGTATTAAAAAGACAGAGAACTACAAGTGTTGGAGAGGATGTGGAGAGATAGGAACACTTCTTCACTGTTGGTGGGAATGCAGAATAGTACAACCACTATGGAGGACTGTTTGGCAGTTCCTAAAGAAGTTGAATATAGACTTGCCACGTGACCCTGCCATACCACTACTGGGTATATACCCAGAAGAACTGAGAGCAGTGACACGAACAGACATCTGCACACCAATGTTCATAGTGACATTATTCACCATTGCCAAAAGTTGGAAACAACCCAGGTGTCCATCAACAGATGGATGGATAAACAAACTGTGATCTATTCACACGGTGGAATATTTTGCAGCTGTAAGAAGAAATGAAGTCGTAAAGCATATGACAACATGGATGAACTGGAGGATATTATGTTGAGCTAAGCAAGCCAGACACAAAAGGACAAATACCATATGAATGCTTTATTATAAACCAAATATATTGTGTAACATATTGTTGGATTCAAAAAAAATTTTATATGTATCCAGTACATTTAATTGAGAAATGTATATATCTATTCATCTGTGTTTACTTTTTAGTTTTTAATTGTTTCTATTTTCAATTGTTAAATGTACAAAATAAATTAAAAAAAACACACACACACACACACACACACAAATGGGGGAGCAGATGTGGCTCAAGTAGTTGAGCTCCTGCCTCCTACACAGGAGGTCCCAAGTTTGGTTCCCAGTGCCTCCTAAAAATGCAAAAAACAAACAACAATCAAAACAAATGGAAAAACCAACTCAGGGAAGCTGATGTGGCTCAGTGGTTGAGCGCCAGCTTCCCTCATATGAGGTACTGGATTTAATTTCAATCCCTGGCCCCCAATACCTCAAAAAAAAAAAGTTTGAAAGTAGAAAGATGGAAAAAGATATACCATGCAAATGAAAACTGAAAGAAAGCTGGAGTAGTTTTATTAATCTCAGACAAATAGACTTAAGACAAAAATTGTTAGTAGAGACAAATAAAGGTATTTTTAAATGGAAAAAAAAAAAAGATGTTACAACTCAACAATAAAAAGACAAATGACCCAATTAAAAAATGGGCAAAAGTCTTGAATAGATATTTGTCCAAAGAAGAAATACAAATGGCAAAAACCACATGTAAAAATGTTCAGCATCATTAATGATTAGGGAAATGCAAATCAAAACTACAATCAGATACCATTTCACAACTATCAGAATTGCCACTATTAAACAGACAACTACAAGTGTTGGAGAGAATGTGGGGAGATAGGAACACTTATTCACTGTTGGTGTGAGCATAGAATGGTATAGCCACTGTGGAGGACTGTTTGGCAGTTCCTAAAGAAGTTGAAAATAGATTTGCCATGTGACCCTGCAATACCACTACTGGGTATATACCCAGAAGAACTGAGAGCAGTGACACGAACAGACATCTGCACACCGATGCTCATAGCAACATTATTCACAATTGCCAGATGGAAACAACTCAGGTGTCCATCAACCGATGAATGGATAAACAAACTGTGGTGTATTCACAGGATGGAATATTATGCAGCTGTAAGAAGAAATGAAGTCGTAAAGCATATGGCAACATGGATGAACCTGGAGGACATCATGTTGAATGAAGCAAGCCAGACACAAAAGGACAAATACTGTATGACTGCGCTACTATGAACTAAATATATTGTGTAACGTATGGTATGATTCCATTTATACAAATTGTAAATATAAACCAATTTATAAAGATGAAATTAGATTAGTGGTTATGTAGGGCTGGGAAAGGCATGCTAAGAGGTGTGGAGATTTTCTTTTTGGAATAATGAAATGGTTCTAACATTTTTTGTGGTGATGAATGAACAACATTGTGATTATAGTTAAAGCCATTGATTCTACACTTTGGATAGATCGTATGGTATGTGGATATATCTCAATAAAACTGGTGAATAAATAAATAAATAATTGTGTAATAGCCAGAAATAGGGAAGTGAATGTGGCTCAGGCAACTGGGCTCCCGCCTACCACATGGGAGGTCGCTGGTTAGGATCCCAGTGCCTCCTAAAGAAGACAGTGAGCTGGCGCAACGGGCAGGCACAACAAGCTGACACAACAAGAGACACAAGAAGAAAAAAACATAATGAGAGACACTACAAAGCAGGGAGCAGAGGTTTCCAGTGCCTCCTAAAGAAGACAATGAGCTGATACAGCAAGATGATACAACAGAAACATGGCGAGCAAAAACACAATGAGACACACAACAAAGCAGGGAGCAGAGGTGGCTCAAGCAATTAGGCACCTCCCTCCCACATCAGAGGTCCCAGGTTTGGCTCCTAGTGCCTCCTAAAATAAACAAGGAAGATGAACAGACACAGCAAGTGCAAACAACAATGTGGTGGGGAGAAATTAAAAAAAAAAAAAAAAGTCAAAAATAGCAGCTTTGTACAACAAGGGAAACACAGAGATTGAGAGGTGAAGAATTTTCTTGCTTACTTGTTTGTCTGGTTTTAGTTTATTATTATTATTATTATTATTATTATTGAAATAATGAAAAGGCTGTAATAATTATTGAAGTGATGAATGCACAATTTTGTTATTATACCAAATACCACTGATTACATAGTTTGGATGAATTGTATGCTTTATTAATATGTACCAATAAAATTGATTTGTTTAAAGAAAAAAAGGCAATGCTGAGTAAAATAGAGCTCTAAATGCTTAAATTGAAAAAGAATCTCTCAAATCAGAGACCTAACCTCACAACTAAAAGATCTAGAGAAACAAGAGCAAACTAAATACAAATTGAGCAGGAAGAAGGAAATAATGGCTAAAGCAAAGATAAATGAAATAAAGAATGAAAAACAATAGAGAATCAGCAAAACCAAAAGTAGGTTCTTTGAAAAGATCAATAAAAACAATAGTTTACCTTTAGCTAAACTGACAATTAAAAAAAAAGAGAAGACAGAAATAACTAAAATCAGAAAAAGGGGGGGATTACAACTGATCCCACAGAAATAAAAAGGATTGTAAGAAGATACTATGAATAACTGTATGCTAACAAATTATAGATAACTTAGATCAAATGGACAAATTCCTAGAAACACAAACTATCTACACTGAATCAAGACAAAACAGAAGATCTCAACAGACCAATTACCAATAAAGAGATTGAATCGGTAATCAAAAACCTCCCAACAAAGAGAAATCCAGGACCAGATCGCTTCACAGGTGTACTTTTTACCAAACAATCCAAGAAGACTTAAACACTTCCAAAAACTTAAAGGGTTGGGGACACTACCTGTCTTAGCTCACCACAGGGCTGCCATTACAAAGTACTGGAAATGGGTTGGCTTTTATAACAGAAATTTTACTTAGGGTAAAATTTACAGTTCTGAGGCCATGACATGTCCAAATCAAGGCATCAGCAGATATGCTTTCTCAACAAAGTCAGCTACTGGTGATCCTGGGGTCCTGCCACGTGGCAAAGCAAGATGGCTGCTGATCTCTGCCAAGGTCCCTGCCTTCCCCTCCAGAATCTCTCATCTGCTAGAGCTCAGCTGTAGCAACCAGACATAGGGCTTGTATCTTTGCGGGCCTCCTCTCTCAGTCTCAGCTGCTCTGCTTTCTTTCCAAGTTCAAGCTATATGTATCAGGCATATGGTTTGTCTCTTTAGGCTGCTTGAGCTGCTCTGTGGGCCCAGCCTCTTGGGGGCTTCGTGTTTAAGCTTTGACTGCTAGTGATCCTCGAGTCCTTCTCTCACATGGAAGGGTCAAAAATGGCAGAGCTCCCTTTTCCTGTGTTCCGTTTATATAAGGGACAGTAAGAGGAGAGAAACACCTGTGTCACACCTCACTGATATAGTCCAATCAAAAGGGCCCCACACCAATAGGAATGGATTAGTTAAAAAACAACCTTTTTCTTTTTGGGATTCATAAGCGAACTTCAAAATGTCACACTATCTAATACATTCTAGGAGGCCAACAACTCCCTCAAAACAAAGCCAGATAAACACCACAAGAAAAGAAAACTATAGACCAATATTTCTTAAGAATATAGACACAAAAATCCTCAACAAAATACTATCAAACCAAACTCAACAGCACATTAAAAGAATTATATATTATGATCAAGTGGGATTTATCCCAGCAGCTAAGCAAGGGTGATGTAACATAAGAAAATCAATGAAATACACATTAATAGAATGTAGGGAAAAAAAAACAGATGATTATCTCAATTAATGCAGAAAAGGCATTTGACAAAATCCAGCACCCTTCCTGATAAAAAATACTTAGAAAATAAGGAATAGGAGAAAACTTCCAGAACGCAGTAAAGGATGTCTATGAAAAACCACAGCTAACATCCTACTTAATGGTGAAAGACTGAAAGCTTTGCCTCTACGATCAGGAACAAGACAAGGATGCCCACTGTCACCACTGTAACTCAACATTATAGCAGAAGTTCTTGCCAGAGCATCTAGGCAAGAAAAAGAAATAAAAGGCACCCAAACTGGAAAGGAAGAAGTAAAGCTTTCCCTATTTGCAGATAACATATTGAGAAAATCCTGAAAAATCCACAACAAAGCTATTAGAACTAATAGACGAGTTCAGCAAAATGGCTGGATACAACATTAATATGCAAAAGTCATTTCTATACACTCCTAATGAGCAATCTGAGGAGGAAATCAGAAAAAAAATTCTATTTATAACAGAGACTAAAAGAATCAAAATTTAGGTACAAACTTAACCAAGGACATAAAGGACCTGTATTCAGAAAACTACAAAACATTGCTAGAAGAAACCAAAGAAAACTTAAATAAATGGAAGGACACTCCATGTTCATGGATTGGAAGACAAAAATTTTGTTACAGTGTCAATTCTACCCAAACTGATTTACAGATTCAACGCAATCCCAATAAAAATCTCAACAGCATTTTTTTCAGAAATGGAAAAGCCAATTGTCAAATTTATTTGGAAGGGTAATGGATCCCAAACAGCCAAAATTGTCTTAAAAAAGAATGAAGTTGGAGGACTCTCACTTCCTGACTTTAAAGCATATTACTTAGCTACAGTGGTAAAAATAGCAGGGTGCTGGCATAAAGATAGACAGACTGACCAATGGAACAGAACAGAGAACTCAGAAACAGACCCTTATATCTATGGTTAAGTGATCTTTGACAAGGATGTCAAGCCCACCCAGCTGGGCCAGAAGAGTCTATTAAACAAATCGGTTGCTGAGAGAACTGGATAGCTATAACCAAAAGAAAGAAAGAAAGGACTTCTGTCTCTCATCTTACACAAAAATTAATTCAGACCATTTTGAAAGCATTAAGAAAACATCTTCAAGATCGTATGGCAGGCTGTAGTTTCTTAAACCTTACCCTCAAAGCACAAGCAACAAATGAATAGATAAATGGGACCTCCTCAAAATTAAACACTTCTGTTCTTCAAAAGACTTTATCAAGAAAGTAAAAAGGCAGCCTACTCAATGGGAGAAAATATTTGGAAACCACATATCCAATAAGGGATTGATATCCATGTTATATAAAGAGATCATACAACTCAACTATAAAACAACAAGCAACGCAATTTAAAAATGGGCAAAAGACTTAAAATGTTCACCTTTTCTCTCTTGCCCTACCGCCCAAGATGCTGAAAGGAAAAAAAGGCCAATGGGGGTGGATGTGGCTCAAGTGGTTGGGCATCCGTCTGCCATATGAGGGACCTGGGTTCACTCCCCGGGACCTCCTGGTAAAATAAAAAAAAATTGAAGGCATGCAGGTGAGCCCCACGCACACACACGCAGCGAGCCAGGCCCCGCCGAGCCACACAGCAAGATGATGACACAGCAAGGGAGAGACACAGGAGAGAGCTAAGACGAGACGCATGGGAAACCAGGAACTGTGGTGGCACAGGTGGCAGAATGCCTCTCTCCCACATCGCAGATCCCTAGGATTGAATCCCAGTGAAGACTAGAGGAGAAGAATGAGAAAAGAAGACAGGAAATAGACACAGAGGATTACCTAACAAATGGACACAAGTGGGGGGGGGGGATAAATAAAGTAAATAAATAAATCTTTAAAATAAATAAATAAATAAAAGGCCAAGGGGATGCAGGTGGCCCCAGCCCCTGCTGTGGTGAAGAAGCAAGAAGCCAAGAATGTGGTAAATCCCCTGTTTGAGAAAAGGCCCAAGAACTTTGGCATTGGACAGGACATTCAGCCCAAAGGGACTTCACCCGCTTTGTCAAATAGCTCAGCTACATTCGGCTGCAGTGGCAAAACCATTTCACCCAGCCCTGGACTGCCAAACAGCCACGCAGCTGCTCAAGCTGGTCCACAAGTATAAACCAGAGACAAAGCAGGAGAAGCAGCAGAAACTGCTGGCCCAGGCTGAGAAGAAAGCTGCCGGCAAAGGGGACATCCCCACCAAGAGGCTGCCTATGCTTCGAGCAGAGTGCCTATGCTTTGAGCAGGAGTCAACAATGTCACCACCTTGGTAGAAAACAAGAAGGCCCAGCTAGTTTTTGCACATGACGTGGACCCCATTGAGTTGGTTGTCTTCCTGCCTGCCTTGTATCGTAAAATGGGAGCTCTCTACTGGATCATCAAGGGAAAGGCCAGGCTGGGACAGCTTGTCCACAGAAAGACCTGCACCTCAGTCACCTTCATACAGGTCAACTCAGAAGACAAAGGAGCACTAGCTAAGCTGGTAGAAACTATTAGAACCAATTACAATGACAGATATGATGAAATCTGCCATCACTGGGGAGGCAATGCCCTGGGTCCCAAATTCGTGGCTCACATTGCCAACTTGGAGAAGGCAAAGGCCAAAGAACTTGCCACTAAACTGAATTAAATGTACACAGCTGACTTTTCTGTACATAAAAATAAAAGTTCTCCTTAAAAAAAAAAAAAGATGTTCAACATCAATAACGATTAGGGAAATGCAGACCAAAACTACCAAAACTACAATGAAGAAGATGTCATTTCACACTTTATAGAATGGCCATTATTTTAAAAAAAACAGAAAACTACAAGTGCTGGAAAGGATGTGGAGAAACAGGAACACCCCTTCACTGTTGGTGGGAATGTAGAACTGCGCAGCCTCTGTGGAAGACAGTTTGGCAGTATCTCCAGAAGCTGAATATAGAACTGATGTATGATCCAGCAATCCTGTTACTAGGAATATATTCAGAAGAACTGAAAGCAAGGGTGCAAACTGACATTTGCACACTGATGTTCACAGCAGAATTATTCACAATTGCTAAAATATGGAAACAGTCTAAGTGTCCATCAACCAATGACTGGATAAACAAAATGTGAAATATACACACAATGGAGTACTATTCAGCTGTAAGAAGAAATGAAATCGGGATGCATATGACAACATGGATGAACCTAGAGGATATTATGTTGAGTGAAATAAGCCAGACACAAAAGGATAAATATTGTATGGTCACATTAATATGAATTAAATACGATGAGTAAACTAATAGAGGTAAACTCTAGAGTATAGATTACCAGGAAATAGAAGGTGGGTTAAGAATGGGAGATGATGCTTAATGTATGTACACTATTAATAAGGTTAATTGTAAAAGTGTGAAAATGAATAGAGTTGAGAGTAACACATTATAATGAGTATAACTAACACTGCTGATTTATAAATGTGATTGTAGCTGAAAGGGGTAATCTGTGGAAGTAAAAAATGTTCCTAAATACAGTCAAAGAGCTAAAGGAAAACATGGACAAAGAACTAAAGGAAATCAGGAAAATGATAGAGGGGCATGAAGAGAATAACAATAGAGATGTGGAAATTAAGAAAAACGAACCAAAAAGAGTTGAAGACCACCATAACAGAAATTTAAAATTCCATATAGGAGTTCAACAGCAGATTGGAGCTGGCAAAGGAAAGAATTGGTGAACCTGATAAGATAATTGAAAGCATCCAGTCTGAGGAGCAGAAAGGGGAAAAAATGAAGAAAAGTGAAGAGTCCAAGAAACCCATGGGTCACCATCAAGCATACCAATATATGCATTGTGGGAGTTCGAGAATGAGAAGAAAGGGGCAAAGAAAATACTCAAAGAAATAATGGCTAAAAACTTCCCAAATTAAACAAAAGACATGAATACACATATCAAAGATGCTCAATTAATTCTAAACATGGTAAAACTAAACAGACTGACACTGCAACATATTATAATCAAACACTTGAATGCAAAAATAGAGAATTCTGAAAGCCACAAGAGAGATCCAACATGTCATGTACAAGGGAGTCTCAATAAGATCAAGTGCTGTTTCTCATTGGAAACCATGTAGGCAAGAAGGCAGTGGGAAGACATATTTAAAGTGCTAAAGGGGGGCGGATGTGGCTCAAATGGTTGGGCGTCCGTCTGCCATATGGAGGGACCTGGGTTCGATCCCCGGGACCTCCCGGTAAAATTTAAAAAAATAATAATAAATAAATAAATAAATAAAGTGCTAAAAGCAAAAAATTGTCAACCAAAAATTCTATACTCAGCAAAACTGACTTTCAAAAATTGGGGACAGAGGGAGTGGGTGTAGCTCAGTGGTTGAGCGCCTGCTTTGCATATATGAGATCCCAGGTTCAATCCCCAGTAACCCTAAAAAAATTTTTTTTAATTAAAATTTAAAATTGAGGGACAGATTAAGACATTCCCAGAAAAACAAAAGCCGAAGGAATTAGTCACCACTAGATCGGTCCTACAAAAAATGCTAAAGGGAATTCTGCAGGTTGAAAGGAAAGGATAGTAGAGAACTGACTGAAGCCACATGAAGAAACAAAAAATCCAGTACAGATAATGACATGAGTAAATATAAATACCAGTACAATCGTATTTTTTATTTGTAACTCCATTTTTTTATTTCCTAAAGTGTTATGGTGGCTTTTACCCCAGAAAAAATATGTTCTTAAACTTAATCCATTTCTGTGGGTGTGAACCAATGCAAATAGGACCTTTATATGAGGTGACTTCAGTTAAAGTGCTACCCAACTGAACGAGGATGGGTCTTAATCCTATTACTCTAGTCCTTTATAAGCAGAAATTCAGACACAGAAAGAGAGAAAGCCACGGGAAGAAGCCAGAAACCAAGAGAACTCAGAGAAGCCAGGAGAAGCTGCCATGTACACTGCCATATGACAGAAAAGCCAAGGACCAAGGATAGCTGGCAGCCAGTCCCAGTATGATACCATTTTCTGGGAGAAAGCACTGCTTTGATGACATCTTGATTTTAGACTTAGCCTCAAAATTGTGAGCCAATAAATACCCATTGTTTAAGCCAACCCACTGTAGCCAGGAAACCAAAACAAGGGTCTAAAAGGCAAATGCAAAGCATGCACTCATAAACCAATGGTTTTGAACTCATAATGCATAAACACATAATTGTGACAACTACATAAAGGTGAGAGGACAGAGACATGTTGTTTATGTTTGCTATTGAAGTTAAGTTGGTATCAAATCAAACAAGATTGTTATAGATTTAGGATGTTAAATTTAAGCCCCATTAATTAAGAAAATATTAGAGAATATGCAAACTCACAGAGAAAGAATGCAGGTCATTAGGGTTCAGGAGCAGGGGCAATGGGGTGGTTAATACAAAATGAGTGTAGGGTTTCTGTTTGGGGTGAAGGGGAAGAAGTTCTAGTAATGGATGGATGGTGATGAGTGTACTGCAACACTGTGAATGTGATTAAACCCATTAAATGGTATGCCTGGGAGGGGTTGGGATGGAAAGGTTTACATTGCATATATGTTTTGCAATTAAAATATAAAACAAACTATAAGAGACAATGATACTGGATGGGATCTAAGAACTGAGGAAAAAAGTTCAAAATGGCATTATTGAGACATAAAAAAAAAATTGGAATATAAAATGTAAGCTTTATATCAAGGTTAAATTTCTGCACTTAGGGAAGCAGATGCGGCTTGAGCAGTTGGTGCCTGCCTACCACATGGGAGGTCCCAGGTTCAGTTCCCGGTGCCTCCTAAAGAAGATGAGCAAGACAGTGAGCTGACGCAATAAGATAACTCAACAAAGAGACCCAACAAGGAAACACAATGAGACACAAGCAGGGAGCAGGGGTAGCTCAAGCCATTGGGTGCCTCCATCCCACATGGAAGGGTCCTGGCACCTCCATAAAAAAAAAGATGATGAGCACACAACAACAGAGACAGAGAGCAGACAATGTGTGCAAACAGTGAGGGGGGGGGAGAGAAATACATAAAAAAAACTTAAAAACATCTTTTTTTCTGCACTTAAGGTGGTTACACAAGTGAATATCTTTGTTCATAAGAAACATGCACAGAAGTATTATGTATTCTAGGAGTCTGATGTGTGCAACCTGCTCTGAAATGTTCAGAAGATAGAGAAAGCGAGAGAGAGATGGTTGGTTGGATAGGTGGATGGTTGGATGGAGGGAATGATATAACAAAGATGGTAACATGTTAAAATTGGTAGATCTAAGGTAAGCAGATGTGGCTCAAGCAGTTAAGCACCTGCCTTCCACATGGGAGGTCCCAGATTCGGTTCCCGGTGCCTCCTAAAGAAGACAGACAATATACAGACATCGAGCAAAAACAATGAAAAGACAAGCAAAAACAACAAGCAGACAACAAGCAAAAACAATGAGCAAGACAACGAGGAAACAACGAGGTATATAGTCAAGCAAGCACTGGCCTAATTGTTACTGTGAGGACATTTCGTGGACTTAAATCATCAGTAAGTTGACTGCATCTCTGACTGACTACATCTACAATCAACTGAGGAGACTGCCTTCATCAGTGAGAGACATCTCACCAAGCAGTTGAAGGTTTTAAAAGGCAAAGTGATGATTTCAGCAGTCAGAAGAGAATTTTCATCTCTACTTCAGCCAGTCAGCATCTCCTGGGGAATTCACTGAAAACCTTCATCAGAGTTCCCAGCTTGCAGCCTGCCCTATGGAATTTGGACTTGTATATACCCACGGTTGCAAGACAATTTTATAAAATCCCATAATATTTACAGATATCTCCTGTCACTCTTATTTCCCTAGAGAATTCTGACTAATACAATGGGCAAAAGGAAAAGAAAAATAGGCAAAAGATGTGCTCAGGTACTTTTTGTGCTCGCAAAAGTAAAATTGACCATAAGCATAAGGAAAAGGGTTCAATATCTTATGGAATCAGGGAAAAGCAAATTAATGACAATGAGAATGCATTACATATCCACCAAAATGTTAAAATTACAAAAATTGACAATACCAAGTATGAAGCAGATGTAAAACAACTTGAACTCTCACGCACCACTATTTTCCATTCTGGAAAACTGCTTAGCATTACCTACTGAGCTGAATGAGCTCATGCATATCCTTTGACCCAGCAGTTTCACTTCACAATACTAATTCAAATAATATTCAACCAACACATTTGACAAAGTTACTCTAATGATCTTGTAGATAAGATGGTGATCTGTGGGCTGAAGGGCAGTCATTCAGATTCACAGAGGAATAATCTTATCCACTGAAAGTTAATGGTTCATGTAAAGGAAGGTCTCTAGCAAAATGCCACTAGTTTCTATTCCCAGTTCTGTATCATTCCATTTTTAACCCATGACTTGGATAGCCAGTAGAGATGACAGATCCATTATACAAGAGAAATTAAAGCAATGTCCACACAAAGGCTGCCACATGAATGTTGATAATAGCCAAAATATGAAATGGCCAAAAAAAGAAAAAAGAAAGACAACCCGCCACCTTCACCCCCCAACCCACCCAAAACGGAATGGATAAACAAACTGGGATATAATCATAAAATGAGATATTACTCAGTGATGAAAAGGAATGAACTATTAATACACACAACTTAGATGAATCTCAGAATAATCATGCTGAGTGAAAGCAGCCAGACACTCTCCTACCCCTACAGTTCACAAAAGGAATATATACTATATGATTCTATTTATAAATAAGAAGTTCTAGAATATACAATCTAATCAACAATGACAGAAAGCATATCAGTGGCTCCCTAGGGACAGGGGTTGGGGGTCAGAGAGGGGAGGGAAAGATTTCAAAGGGGCATAAGGAAACCTTCAGGAGTGACAGGTATGTTCATTATCTTGATTTTGATGATGGTTTCAGGGGTGTAAACATAGTGTACAATTGTACCTCAATAACACTGGGAAAAAAACATGGAAAAAATAAAAAATAATCCAAGTACTTTCGAACATAGTTCTGACTATAAAGGTTCAGTTGGATATATTATAAGGAAAAAAATAACTGCAAAAAACTCATGGAATTTAGTAGATTTATTTTTATAGAGGAACTGGTGTAGCTATATGAAACTATTCTGTAGGGCTGAGTAAATGAGAAAATACATCAATGCGCTGGGGAACTAGGTTCTCACTGTGGGAGAAGGGAGATACAAATAAGGAATGGAAGAAGGATTGAAATGAAGAGTATTGTTATGAACACATGATTTTAAAAATAAATGCATTTCCTAACTCTAGCCACTAAAAGAACCTACAGGCAACGATACCTCAGTAATAATGAGCACATGCAGAGCCCAGATCCTGGTTCTTAAATACCATTTCCCACTAAAAGAAACCAGTGTTCCTTGGAGAAGATACAAGCTGATCCTGAAACATCTTGTTGTGCCAGAAGAAAAGGAAGTGCTCACAAACTCTAAGAGACATGGGGCAGGGAGATCAAAAACACAGAAGTCAACTTGAAAAGACTCCCAGCCAAATCTGGGAAAATTGGGGCATCAAAATGAACATTGACAAGAGTGAATTCTACCATGTTGATTCTTTTAAAAAGAGAAGCCATGAGAGCTTACTAATATACTTTAAATATATGTATACAAAGTAGAAAGAGTAAGCTCATTGTTATTGAAGAATGCAAATAAATGTAGAAGGAACATAGAATCAGAAAAGTCACCATTTTGTAGCCACCATATTAATAACTGAATCAGGCAAGAATCATAAATGGAAACTGAAACCACTAGGTGAGACACTGGGGAAACAGGATATTTACACAGTCTGAAAGAATCATCCTATAGGTTACTCATTAATTACAAAGTAGTACTTTTCCAACAGAGACTTGGACATCACCTTAACCAAACTATCAAGTTTAGCATTGCCCAACTGATATGTGCCTCCTGATGTGATGCACATAGGATACAACAGCACTTATTCCTGCCAAAATTACTAAACCTGAGTCTAATCATGAGGAAACAATCAGACAAATCAAAATTAAGGAATATTCGGAGGGAAAGGGACTGGCAGGGACTCTTCACAAGTATCAATGACATGAAAGAGAAAAAAATTGCTGTTAGACTACTCTAGAACAGGAGTTGGCAAACTTGTTCTTAAAGGACCAGATAGTAAATATGTTAGGCTTTGAGGGCATACAGCCTGTCAGAACTACTCAATTCTGCCACTGTAGCTCAAAAGCAGCCACAGACAGTAAACGAATAGGCATGGCTATGTTGTAATAAAATGCGACGAGAACAAACAGCATGCAAGGGGTCATGCTTTGCCAACCCTGTTCTAGAATAAAGAAGACCAAAGAAACCTAACAACTAAATGTAATGCATGATCCTTGATTACATCCTCGATGGGGCGGGGGGGGGGGGGGGTAATGCAGGATCCTTGATTGCATCCTGGATCTGGGAGTGTGTGTCCCAGTGTGTCTGGGACATTGGTAAAACTTTACTGTTTATGAAGGAAAATGTCCTTCTTCTTAAGAAAAACAAGCTCAAGTATTTAGGGATGAAAAACATTAATGTGGGCAATTCTCGAATAGGTCAGAAAAAGAAGTGTGTGTGTGTGTGTGTGTGTATACAGATGGGAGCAACGGTTAAAGTACATATGGCAAAATGTTAATTGGTTAATTCTAGATAACAAGTATGTAGGTGTTCACTGTACTATTGTAATTTTTGATAGGTGTGAAATTTTTAAAAATAGGATAGTAAAAATAAAACATCACTGAATTACAAAACAATCCCGGTTTTGAAGAATTTTAAATGACACATACAAAAAAAGATATATAGTAGGAATAAAACTTTATAAAAAATATACTTATGCATAGAAAAACAACAAGAAAAAATACAACAAAATACCAGCACTCTTGCTATCTCTGGCTAATGGAATTATGGGTAATTTTTGGGTTCTTTATAATTTTATTTGTCCAAATTTTCTTTAATAAGCACACATTACTCATAGTTAGAAAGTGAGTGATAAAAAAACAAAGTCAGCACGTCTCAGCAGGATCTCACTGACTGACACAGTAAACAGTGCCTCAAACAGCATTGCTCTTGAGGGCTCTAAAGACGCTTAGACACTCTAGGCAGGGCAGACAGTCTCAGGAATTCGGCACCCTGTCAATGGGTCTTACGCTGGAATATATGCTCCCCAATGTAACAGTCAGACTCATTTATAATTTCCCTACACATGACTCTTCTGCCCCTTTTATTTGAATCTATAATTAGCTCTATACTCATTAAATACATGTCCCAGAAACTTAAATCTTGGGTCTGTTCATATGCCAGTTGAGCCCTGAATCTCAGGAGTTGCAACACCTACTCTCCAGTTCATTGGACTCACCCAGGACAACTAACAAAAGGATGATGATGGACAATGCTCATCCCAAAAACCAGAGTATCCACAACTACAAGCAAGACGGTTCCATCCATTCGCCCCAGGGATCTAACCCCTCTCAATCAGAAACATAGAGGACATCACCATCCCAAAATCCTCAAGATTAAGGAATGAACAAACATAAGAGGGGAATGCAATTATGGACTAAAGTAGGTTTATTATTATTCTAGCAATGGAAAAACTTGTATCATTGATATAAAGGCAGTGGCCACAGGGGAGGAAGAAGGAAGAACAGGTGTAACATGGGGCATTTTGGGGACATCGGAATTGTCCTGCATGACATTGCAATGACTGATATAGGCCATTACACATTTTGTCAAAACCTATAAAATTGTATGGTGCAAAGTGTAAACTACAGACCATGGTTAGTAGCAATGCTTCAACATGTGTTCATCAATTGTAACAAATGTACCACACTAATGAAAGATGTTGTTAATGGGAGAAAGTGGGGGAGGGGGAGGGAGTATATGAAAAGTTTTTTTTTTTTTTTTTTTTTTTTAATGTACCAGGGCCAGGGATTGAACCTGGGACCTCACATGTGGGAAGCCGGAGCTCAACCACTGAGCCACACTAGCTCCCCTGAGTTGGTTTTTTCGTTTAGTTTACTTGTTTGTTTTAGGAGGCACTGGGAATTGAACCCGGAACCTCCCATGTGGGAAGCAGGCACTCTACTCCTTGAGCTACATCTGCTCCCTTCCCCTATATTTCTGATGTAACATTTTTATAATCTAAAGCTTCTTTAAAAATAAATAAATATAAATATAAATATAAATATAAATATAAATATAAATATATATATATATATATGCAAAGTCAATAAGCAGTTTGGCATTATAGATTTTGAAATATTATCCAAATGCCAGACACATTCTCCAAAGAAGGATCTAGGACATTAGGAATTGACAGAGTTCGTAATATTCATTTGGAACTAATTTTAGAAGAAATCTAAGCTCAAAATAAGGACTCCTAATGTGACAAAAAGACCATAATAAATGGTGAAAACTACAAACTCCATGACCTATGCTGTCAGGTAAAGGGCCCTGAGGTTCTATGGAGTGGGGGGGCGCAACACATTGGTTAGGATTACCATTAGATTGCAGAAATTACTCCTCCCCATTGCAATTCTTTAATGGAACGAAAACCCCTCATTCCAATCTTAGTAAAAATTCTGTTTTGTTTTTTTAGTATTATTATTACCGAAATAATGAAAATGCTCTAAAAATGACTAAAGTGTTGAATGCACAATTATGTGATTATACCAAATACCATTATTGTAAACTTTGGATGGATTTATGCTTTATTAATATGTATTAATAAAACCAATTTGTTTTTTAAAAAGCATAAAAAAAAATAAAGAAAAAAATTAAAAAAAAAAAAAAAAAAAAAAACTTCTGGGGGTCCCTTCCCCAACTTCTACTTCTAGCTGTTTGGAGAGCATGAATTTTTCCCGCAGACTGCTGCTACTTACTGATATGTCCAGAATCCATTGTGGAAGTCTTAAATAGCACCTGTCAGAACCTAAGAAAATAATCCCAGGGTTCCAGACATATCAAACCACCACGACTGGCTCCACATGTTTGGTCCCCTGTCTTTCTCTGCCCTTTGCTCTCTATGCTCCAGCCTCTACCTTCCTGATTCTTAAATAAGCAAATCTGTTCCCACACTGGGGCCTTTGCCCTGGCCCTCTGCCTAGAACACTCTACCCCTGATTCTTCATTTTGTAAACCAGGAGGGCAAACAGAAGGTGGTTAGAGAAAAAGCAAGAAGCAAACTCCCTGAAGGAGAGTCAGAGGTCCAGGGATCCAAAAGGAGACCAACTTTCCTTAACCAGTGAAGGGGGTCAACTTGAGGACAAGGTCGATGTCCAGGAGGCTGGCTTTCTGTCAACAAGATGCTAGGAAGACGACTCCAGAAGGAACTAAACACCACCACAAATCTAGCTGCAATTCCAGGAGCCTAGTATCCTGATATACTATGTAAAATAGATGAGAATAAAAGGAAGGAAAGAAGGCCTGTACGTTCTCAAAAGATGTGCATCAAGTCAGTCTGTATCTAGACCTTGATTAACTTAAATGAGGGCTTTTCAAACTTTTCCTTTTGGGGGTCCCAAATGCCCACTGAAAATGTTCTCATCCTTTGGGACTCTCAGGGAACCATCCAAAACACTCAAACCCTACTCTAAAATTTATCTGAAAAAAAAAAAATCTTATTTTTAATCTTAAAAATGTATGTGAGGGAGCCAATGTGGCTTAGTCATTGAACTGCAGCTTCCCACATAGGAGGTCCTAGGTTCAATCCCTGGACCCAGTACCTCAAAAAAAAAAAAAAAAAAAAAGGTATGTGAATTCTGATTTATATGCCATAATTTTGGTTACTAAAAATTTTTAATTCCTTACCAGTTAAAGTACTAGGCCCCTGACCCCATTGTACCAATCTTCCAATAAAACTGACACTCCATGTCGAGGTTTGTCATGTTCATCCTGAAGCTCCATGATCGTTCAGGATTCCCATAAACCAGGGTTTCTTAACCTTTTTTGTTTCACGGACCCCCTCTGCCAGTCAGGTGAAAAACATGGATCCCTTCTCAGAATGTAGTAGCAGATAGTTTTATGACATCCAACTAGCGTCGGATCTAACAACTACCATAATTTCAAAGTATGGATGAGTGTAAGTGATTTTTCAAGATATGCAACAACTGTAATTAATACGACATGAAATGAATACTACTCCAATTTATTTCTTTTGTTGTTTTTTCTTTTTTTCTTTTTTGTAATTTGTTGCATACATTCATAAGTGAAGGAAATGTTAAGAGTTCAGTTAGAGGTCCGAGAAAATGAAGAAAATAAGTTGATTTTTTTCAATTCAGATTCACTTTCTGTGGACCCCTTGGGGAACCGTGGACCCCTGGTTAAGAACACTGCAATAAACTAAGGAACCAAATTTGAAATAAAACCTTTTGGGGGAAGCAATCATTCTTTATAACCAATGAGTTTTTTTAAGACTGTAGTTTATGGTTTGGGCTTTGGTTTGTTTTCCAGTAAAATTCCTTTAGATCACTCTATTCTTGTCTTAGCTGAACGAGGCTGCCTACAACCTGGGCCAAGCAGTTGGATGAATGGAGTGTTCTCAGAAGGAAAGGGTGGTGGTGGCCCCAGGACCCCTGCTAGAGAAGCAGGCAAAGGCCAGAGAAACCAATACAGGTAAAAAGTAAAAACACTAGAGGGAAAGAAGCAGGGCATTTGGCTTTTCCTTACAAATACTCACACAAGAATAAGGGTAGCTTAAAAAAAAGTACAAGTAGTAGAGGGAATGGGAATCTCACAATTTAAGATTTATTCTATACCTGGAGAACAACTGAAATTTTGGAGTCAGATCAGGAATTGGATCCATTAGTAGAGATAATGTTAACAAGAAACATACAACATTCTCATTAATAGAACACATTAAATTCCAAATCCACCCCCCCCAGCCCCCACTTTAGTGCATATTCAGGACCAGATTTTCTTGCTATTTTTCTCCCATGTCTCCTTGCTGCAGGAAGACAAGAAACTATCTTGAGGACACAATGTTAAGATTTTTGCCATTTGTACAGATGGACAAGCCTTTGGCAATATCTTTTGGTCCGGCCTCTCAATTGCATAGAGTTGTCAAGGTCATCAAAGGAAGAGTCAACTGCAGGCTTAAAGAGTGGAGCAACATTGAGGAAAACAAATGTGCCAATGAACCAGCAAGGCACAAGAAAACCCTTTATAAAGCCATGAAAACGTAACACTCTAACAATGACATGTGTCAGTCACACTGCTCTTTCACATCCACTGGAACTTATTTTAAGGAGCAACTGGAAACAAACTTTTTTTTTGTAAAGGCTAGATTACTCTAAACATTTCAAAGTACCTTATCTAAAGGAAGTAATGAACCTGAGGCTGAGCTACAAGAAAATGTTGAGCTAAAAAAACTGTTGCATAAGGAAAGCCAATTTTAGAGGCATCAGGTTCTAAATCTCCACCTCTAATAATGAGAGATCCCAAAGATGCTGGCACCTAACTTTCCCCACTATGCCGGAAGAATAGAGATAGCCTATCACAGACATCAAAAAGAAAGAAAAAATGGGAATGAATAACCAAATCCAAAATATCCCATGACATATCATGGGTTTTATAACATACTATAACGAAAAAGCATTATCTTCTCCCCACTCCCAGGTTGCTCCAAAGACAAACATTCACGGTGCCACTCTCCAATAGCCAAAGCCTCTACATTCTATCACAACCAGTTCTCAGACTAATACTCCACCAGTCAACATTCAAAGGTCAATATCAAAGAAGAGACAATGCAGCAAAGCAGACATTATCTTTACCTTCTCCATCTAGTCCCTAGCTTGTTCCTCCCACCTTTATAAAGGTTTTGTCATACTTCCAAGCTTTCCCCATGCCCTCTTCAACCTGCCCCACACAGCCAGTAAGTCACCAAGTCCTATAAATTCCACTGCAAAAAATCTGACCATTTACAACTCCTGCTCATGTCAACTGCCCCAAACAGTTCAGGTCTTCATAAACCCTCCCATAGAGTACTACCACAGATCTTATTTGTCTTCCCTGTCTATAGAGCCATCTAAATGTTACTGCCAGAGTAACATTTCCAAAAATCAGAGGTCTGCTTGATAAATGCTCCTAAGTAAAAACTTCATCAATTCCATGCTGTCTAAAACCACTTCTGTCTCGCTCTGGTCATCCTCTTAATGTGCCCAGTACTATACCAAAAGACAGGTCATCATTCTCTAGTATATGCCATACTTTCCCTTCTACTTGGTCTTTATTCATGCTGTTTCCTCTACTCATCCTCCCATCTCTGCTTAACAATATCAACAATCATCTCCTTCCTGAAAGTAAAAACTAGGAAAGAAGGCAACACCTCACAAGGGTTGAGTATGAATCTATGGTCTCAGAGGAAGTATGGGTTTCAATAAGGAGCACCACATTGGAGACCAAAGGTCCAGCTTTGCCACTTTCTTGCCAGGTTACACTGAGTAAGCCATCTACTTTTTCTGAGCCTCAGTTTCCTCATCTGTAAAATATATCTGCCTTACCTAACACACAGGATTATAGAGATAATCAAGTAAAATAAATGGTGTTAAAATGCTTGTGAGAGGATGGAATTAAAGCAATACTTAGAGGGAAATGTATACTTTTAAATTCCCCCCTTTATATTAGGGGGAATAGGCTGAAAAATTAATGAGCTAAGCATTCTCAAGAAGTTTGAACGTATAGCAAAATAAACTCAGAAGAAGTAAAAAGAAGAAAAATAGAAAGTACAAAGAAAACAAACAGAATAGAGGGGATCACCAAAGCCAAAGAGACACTTCTTTGAAAAGGATAATAAAATTATTCAGACACTTGTGAAAACTAGGAGCAATATAAAAGTGAGCTATTGTTATTCAATCCAGATGAAACGTCAAATAAAAAGGGCTGAAGTAACAGTTTCCTATGTGAAAGGGTTTCTCACCTTAGCACCATCGATGCTTTCAGTCAGATCATTGTGGGGGCTTATCCTATGCATCGGTAAAATATGTAGCAGCACTCCTGGTCTCTAACCACAAGATGCCAGGACAAGAATCCCCCTCCCAAGGTGTCATGACAAGCAAAATGTCTTCAGATATTGCAAAAGGTCCCAGGCTGAAAATCACTGCTCCAAGAAAATAAAAGGGCCACGTCACACTATTACAGCTAAGACTAGAATACCCACAGTATTTCCTATTTTTAGAATAGCTGAGCGCTCTGTCCGTTAGGACTGAGGGATGACCAGCAAGCAAAGACAGCAGGACAAAACTGAAGAAGTGAATCTGAAATGTTTCACTAAAATTGCAAAGAACATGCAAGATGAGAGAACCAGAAAAGCTGTTAAGAGCTAAAACAATGGCAGAGTTGCCACAAGAAGCAGAAGTACCACTTTTATTTCTAGGAATAGGGGGAAAAAATGGTGTCTAAGTGTATAGCTCTAACACTATGGTGAAGTATGAAATTGGACCTTGAGTCAAATTCCACAAAGTCAGGTACTCTAGCAGAACAAGAGAAAGAGACAGTACCTAATGGGAAAAAAATTTTATCACTCTGTACTTCATAAGCAATAAAAATAAAGCATTTCCAACTTTTAAAAAATTATTTAACCCAAGAATCGAGTAAATATTCTTAAGGAAAACCCTAACTGCATAGCTTAAATATTCTGAGACAAATCACAATTAAATTCTTGCCACTTCTAAATAAAATAAAAGTACCCAGAAGCAAGAGTACAGTGTATATATACCTATTCTATCTACCATCTGCATCTAAAATCCACTCTAGGGAAGCGGCTGTGGCTCGGTCAGTGGGGCTCCCGTTTGCCATATGGGAGGCCCCGGGTTCAGTTCCCGGGGCCTCCTGGTGGGGGCGGGCCCGCCCGCGCGGTGTGGTTGGCTGGCCTGGTGAGCATAGGCAGCGAGGGGGGGATGGGTGAATAAATAAATAAAATCTTTTAAAAAAAAAAATAAATAAATAAAAATAAAAAAAAATAAAATCCACTCTAAACCTGACAGGAATTCTAGGGGTATATGAAAATATAATTCTGAGAATCCAAAAGATGAAAAGCAAAAAGTGATGTAGACATCTGGGGATTCTAACACCATCTCACGAACCATGAGAGCCAAGCAAGAAGTCTGATGATATGCCCTCTCATCACCATCTTCCATTATTTCTATTTATTCTACTTTATAGAAAAGAACCATAGAAGTAGCTGGGGGTAGGGTGTGGGAGGATAGGAGGGAGGAGACCCCAACTGAATAAACCAGCAGAGGACAATAAATGCTGCTGTCAGGGGGAAAAAAAACTGAAACAGTAATTTCTCTGTCAAAAATGAAATGGGGCAGACACTCCTGGACAGTATAAAGGAGGAAAAACTGATTCCTGAGCCAAATCACAGCTGTTAGAAGGAATGGGAACTGAAGATAGTAACATCAGAGAGGAAAGAGGATCAATGCTCATCCTTCTGGAATCTGGAAGGTAGCAGGCGCACGTTTTCCTAGGCCGCTCCAGATCCAAGTAAGGATGCAACGTTCAGTTCCATGAGGGTGGTCTGTTATGAACAGGAAACAAACAAACAAACAAAAAAAAAACTCTATTCCTCAAACAGTAGGAAGCTTTAATCCTACACCATGAAAGTCTGGAATTGAGCAGCTCTGTGACTAGCCAGAGGGCTTAACATTAGACTGAACATTAAAAGCAAAGTCCAATGCCACTGCAGCACGTTGGGACAAAGGAAGGGGACAGCCTGGCAAACCAAATAAGAAGAGTTCACAGGGGCTCTACCGGCTATGGTAGTGCAGTCCCCTCCCAGTCAGAGCAGTTTACAGTTACTGGAAATGGCCAGGAAGCCGAACAGCACTGGAGGAGGTACAGTAAGCTTCGAGGCTGAAAATTTTGCCCCCAGAAAATTCCCTTATGTACACACACACAGAATCATGACTGTAATTTCAGGAAGCTCAAGACCACTTGTGGTCAGCCACTTGAAGGGTCCGTAGCCACCAGACTGCAAAGTCTCACCACAGGGGCTCTGCCACTAACTCTTCCATGGCCCTGGGCAAGTAGGCTCCACTCAAATCTCTGGACTGAGTCTGCATTATCTGTCAAAGACGAGCTGAACACTAAAGCTCCTCCAGCACTAAAATGAGGCTTATGTGGGGGAACAACAATCCACTTCCTGAGAATGAGCACATGAGTTCTTTGTTGCTATGTTCCCAATCTGTGCTTTATGATGGATGAACCAAGAAATCCAATTAGAAACACCACATTCTCCCAGCAAAAATTCCAATGAAAGAAAAGGCAACCTCTGTTGCTCACTAAACCACTCACCATCCAACAAGTCTTCCTCGTCATCCCTGTCATGCTTCTCCATTGCCACCTCCTCCTCCTCCTCCTCCTCTTCCGCATCCTCCAGCTCCAAGTCCGGGTCCAGGTCTGGATCGCTCCCTGAGGCAGATTCGTCTGACATGGCTCCCAGAGGTCCTCAGTGGGCATTACCAATTCATGGTCCACTGTAAGGGTCCTGGGAGGAGAAGAGTCATCAGAATTACCAAGGGCTTCACTTAAAGAGTATAACTCCTTCAAAGAGAAAATGCCAAAGATGAATTCCCTGGAGCTTTCCTAAGCAATGCAATCTAATCTTACCCAAATCTCAAATCTCAGCCTACCCCCAAGTGCATTCACTAGCCCAGCTCAAGCTTCTCTCAGCTGCCTGGACAAGAAAATCTCTTAGTTATTAAAACAAAGCAAAACAAAACAAAAAAACCAACTACACAACTCAGAATCCCATTTGCTCATTGCTTTATGCATCAACTATTTTCCGAGCACCCACTCTTTATCTAGCTATCTATACATATAATATACATGTATACATATATTGCAGGCACTATTCTAGGCTTTGGGGACAGAGCAGAAAGCAGAATAAAGTATGTTGGGGAATGCTAGGGGACTGGGGAGTACTGGGAGAGGTTGCTATTTTTTATAGGGTGGCAGGGGCCAGAAGGAAGTGAAAAAGCCACACAGACATCTGAAGGGCAGCAAGCGCAAAGCCCTGAAGTGGGAATGACTGGGAGTGCTCAGGGAATGGGGGATCAGTCTTGAAATACCACAAGGGTTGTCAACTCCCCAACCACCTCAGTGAAGGGCTTCCAGTGAATAGCAAGCTACTCACCACACTTTTACTCATCCCAAACATGTGGGGTCACTGGCCTCAGGCTCCCCCAGATCAGAATGCCCTGTGTCTACCTCTGCTCTCTAGCTAACTCTTGATCCAATTCCAGCTCCATCTCTTACAAAAAGCCTTTGCCAACTGCTCCAGCCTTCTGGGATCACATTCACTCTATTAAAATTCAAGTAGGGGAAGCAGATGCAGCTTAAGCAATTGGGTTCCCATCTACCAATGGGAGGTCCAGGGTTCGATTCCCGGGGCCTCCTGGTGAAGGCAAGCCGGCCCGCACAGCTAGCTGGCTCAAGCGGAGAGCTGGCCCACGCAGAGTGCTGGCCCGCGCAGGAATGCTGGCCTGAGTGGAGAGCTGGTGCAGCAAGATGATGTAACAAAAAGACACACAGAGGAGAGACAATGAGAGACACAGCAGACCAGGGAGCTGAGGTGGCACAGAAGATTGAGTGCCTCTCCCCCACTCCTGAAGGTCCCAGGATCAGTTCCTGGTGCTTCCTAAAGAAAAGACAAGCAGACACAGAAGAACACACAGCGAATAGACACAGAGAGCTAACAGTGAGCACAAAAACAATGGGGGAGGGGATAAATAAATAAATCTTAAAAAAAAAAATTCAAGTAGTACTGCTGACCACACTAACTGTCACTGAAAGCTTCACGTGGGATAGCTGGCAAAGTGGTTTGCCTTCTGTGGTCTTTGCCCTCTTGGGGGAAAAACCCCAAGGAAAGGGATTTATCTAGGAGAATATGTCTTTGTATCCAGGAACTAAAGCCCCACCCAGATTATTCATTCATTCATTCCCTCATGTGCTGACCTGCTCTACTGCATGCCAGATATGCTTGTATCCGCTAGATACTGGAGATCCAAAGGCAAGTGAGAATCAGTCTTCTAAAAACATGTTCTAAATGGCCCACATCTTCAGAGTCAGAGGTCCTCAAACTCCCAGATAATAAAACAAATTACACAATGCTTGCTTTGATCACTTTTCCAGTGATCCTCAGAAAAGGATATCTTCTTCTATATAGGAGGAACCAAGAAAATAAAAGCACACTAACAATCAGATCCTTAATGTCACATTATGGCTCCTGACAAACAGAAGCAAGATGGTGTTTCTCTCTTTCTCTCTCTCAAATCACTTTACTATTATCTACGAGGGTCATTTCTTCTTGAGGGTAAAAAAACAAGGTCAAGAGGAATGGATGTAGCTCAAGTGGTTGAGCACCTGCTTCCCACACGAGGTCCAGGGTTCAATCCTTGCCCTGGGACCTAAAACAAACAAAAAAATACAAGATCAAGACAACTAAAGCTGTGAAATGATTTAGCAATTAAATTTTGCATTAATAACTCACTTTCAAAAACATCTACAAATGGCATTACAGCATCGTGAAGAAAGATGGTCCACAAATACAAATTAATATTAGTAATGCTGGGCTACAAGGTCAATTCCAAATCTGTAGGAATGACTACCCTGTGTCTTTGGTTCATTTAGTAGGTTTTAAAAAGGAACTAGCAAATCAATCAGATATCAGGATCTATGAAAGTGGAATTTATTTCTAAATATTAGTGTAATAATTCATCAGCAATGCCTCGGTGTTTGGAAGCCAATGCTCCAATCAGCATAACCCCTCTGTTTCATCATAAACTGCTTGAGATACGAATGTTTTGCTTGCAGTGTACTTGGCTGATTATGGAGTAGCTTTTAGAGAACATTTTTAATTAGCAAGTAATCTGAATGCCTATCATTCTATAAAAGAAATTATGTACTGGTAGAAAAATGACAACACTTAGAGCAGAGGTTCTTAACCTTTTTTGTTTCACGGATCCCTTTGCCAGTCAGGTGAAAACCATGGGCCCCTTACTAAGTCCAAACTATGTATTATTTAATAAATATATGACACCTGAATCAATACGTCTCCACAAGAATAATGTTTTGTTTTGTTTTGTTTTTCATTTAAATTCAAGCTCATTGACCCCTCGTTAAGAACCCCTGACTGAGAGGTTAGCAAGAATAAGAAAAAGTCTTCTATAAACTCCCAGTTAATAGAAGTCTTCAAAATAACCTCACCCCAAGCTCCTGAGAGACAGAAGCAAACATTCTATTAAACACCCAACAACCACACATACTATTAGAATATGAAACATTGGTCTAGCTCATTTAAAACCTTTTAAAAACAGAAAACTTAAAAATAGTACCCAGACCATCATAACAAAGAGATTGAAAACTGAAGGAGTTCTTGAGTTCCATCAAATTTGTTTTTTCTATTCCACAGCTAGTAAATGTTTTTTACAGAGATAACTTTACAACAATCTCTTTTCTCAATTCTTTTGAACCAGGGAGGCGGCTGTGGCTCAATCAGTGGGGCTCCCGTTTACCATGTGGGAGGCCCCGGGTTCGGTTCCCGGGGCCTCCTGGTGGGGGCGGGCCCACCCGCACGGCGTGGTTGGCTGACCCAGCGAGCACAAGCAGCAAGGGGGGGATAAATGAATAAATAAATAAAATCTTTAAAAAAAAAAAAAAAAAAAAAAAAAAAAAATTCTTTTGAACCACACCAACTACTTAAAGGGTAGGTTTTGCCATTACCGATCTCCTTCAACCAAGTCACCAAGGGAATATGACAAGAGGAAAAGGTGGTCTCAGGGCAGCACCATGGGTCAATTACATAGTGTCTAAGAGGCTCAACCCACGCACAGACACCTCCATGTGGGCACAGCCTTTCAGAACACCCTGATACAAAAACTTAGCTCTTAGGAGAATGGTTACACAGAAATGAGGAAAAATGTTGATAAAGCAGAAATATGTCTCCCATGTTTGCTCTTCATTCCATGTGAAATCTCCAGTAAAATCTCCAATAAAAAGAGGCTCTGCCTCTAATACACAAAGAATCTTGGAGAGTGATTATGGGTATGCTTCACCTTAATGAGGATTTTTGTTCCTAAGGAGCAAATTCTGGGAATCAAATTCTATTTTAATGAACCTGAAGAACTAGCTATTTAAGGAACTCAAAGGAGAACCGGTTTGAAAAGCAAAAAACAGCATGTTAAATCTACAGTTTAATATATTGAGTTTGCTAAAATGAAGCTATAATTATGAAGAAACCCACAGCCAGTCCAGTCCAGTCCCTCACAGCAATCTTGAGAATGAAGGAAAAGGTTGTTCTGACCTGCTAAGTTCAAAGACAATGACATCTGTCTGAAGAGTGGTGCCTGGCCAAAAGTCAGCAGAATTAATCATGTGGGCACATATGGTTTTCCCTGGGGGGGGGGGGGACGGGACACAGGAGGAGACACGTGCGCGCACATTCACACACACAAGCAAAGTCTTTGTTCACAAGCAGAGCCATGCTTGGAGAGATCACAGAGAAATCAGAGAACTGCAGGCCCATGCACTGCCTCACCACTGTGGGGCAGCCCATGAAATTTCAGTGATGTCCTCACAGGCCTCGGTTGCTTCCTGATCTTGCCTTTTAAATAAAAGAATCCTTTCCAACCCACGATTTCCTCAGTAATTTCAGTGACATTGACAATTTCCTCAAATGATCTCAAAGCAATTCCTAGCAAGTGCCACTGATTATTTTCATGAAGAATATAAACAAACCCCTGGATTTAAGCTCATTTACAGGGGGAAAAATCTTCTAAGAGCAAAAAGCATGTAGTCCAAAACTAAACCCATTAGTCAAAGAAGTTCTATAACTCAAAGAGAAAAAGAGTTCAGTCCATATATAGTATTCATTAAGTACCCATAGGATTCTACTAGTCTGCTGAGAGACCCACTGTGGATCTTTAAAGTTATTTCAAAATACCTTTCTTGTGTGAGAGAAAGACACACTTGAACCCCACCCAATGTGTGCTTCAAACTTCCATGCAGCCCAAATGCCTTTCAAATACCTGTCAGTTATTTAAAAACACATTTAAACACACACACACAAAGCAGCCACAGAGCCAGCTCAATACATTTCTCTTGGAAATATAATGAAACTTTTGGTAATATGGAACTTCAAATAAGGAAGGAAAGGTGAACAAACACATTCAAGATTCCAAGGAGGGAAGCGGATGTGGCTCAGGTGACTGGGCTCCCACCTACCACATGGGAGGATGCTGCTTCAGATCCTGGTGTCTCCTAAAGAAGACAGCAAGCTGACACGACCGGCAGGCATGGCAAGCTGACACAACAAGATGATGCAACAAGAGACGCGGGGAGGAAAAACAATGAAATACAACAAAGCAGGGAGCAGAGGTGGCTCAAGCAATTAGGCAACTCCCTCCCACATCAGAGGTCCCGGGTTCGGCTCCTGGTGCCTCCTCAAGAAACGAGGAAGACAAACAGACGCAGCAAGTGAAAAACAAGGGGCTAGGGAGAAATAAATAATATAAATCTTAAAAAAAAAAAAAAAAAAAAGATTCCAAGAGCCAGGGCCACAAGAGACAACTCTCTCCTAAGCGGCAATACAATTGTGCCTGGCCCAGAAAATCAGTAGCACAGCAAGAGGCACTGAAGATATGTTCATAGGATCAGACAAGAAATTCTAGCCACAGCTCTGCCAGTAACTAGCTGTATGACCTTGGGCAAATGAACTGTCCCTTGGATTCAATTACCCCATCTTATTCCAACTCAGGTAAGGGATGGAATTAAAGAGATTCCATTTGGGTCTAAGAATCCCTGGGCATCCTCAAGACCTTTTCAGGGGGACCACAATGTCAGAATCATTCACAGGTTAAAGAGCTATTCAAAGAGCAAGATAGGGCACTGGATTTTAATGCAACAGAGCACAAAAGTTTCTTTTACGGTTTCAAATTCCAGACTGTAATTAATTTTTAAGAAACTACCACTTGTCAGAGTTCTGATATATTATCAAAGAATATCCACAATTATCTGAAAAGGCTATTAAAACACTCCTCCTTTTTCAGCTACTTTTCTGTGTGAAGCTGTCTTTTCTTCTTGTAATACAATCAAAACATTAAGTCATGGGAAGCGGCTGTGGCTCAATCAGTGGGGCTCCCGTTTGCCATATGGGAGGCCCCGGGTTCGGTTCCCAGGGCCTCCTGGTGGGGGCGGGCCCGCCCGCACGGCGTGGTTGGCTGACCCGGCGAGCACAAGCAGCAGGGGGGGGATGGATGAATAAATAAATAAAATCTAAAAAAAAAAAAAAAAAAAAAAACATTAAGTCATGACAGACTAGATGCAGAAGCAAATCTGAAACTCCAGTTGTCTCTATTCAGCCAGGCATTAGAGATTTTCAAATGTGTAAAACAATAGTACTCTTCCAATTTTTGTCTTTTGGAGCATTATTTATTTTTCATTAAAAAATATTTATTAACATATAATGAGTTTTTTAGTGAATTAATATTTTTTAATTTCTCCATTTTAATTTCTAATACCACAAATATTGATCAATGTAGCACACATAAGCAAAAGCTCTAGCGTCCTTAATTTTTAAGAGTATAAAAGGGTCCAAAGACCAAAATGTTTAAGAACTACTGTGCAAAGACAACAAGACTCTAAGATCTATGGTCTCTTCCTCCCAAACTTATAGGTATCACAAAGAAAGAAAAACTGACATTAAAAAAACAAACTTATTTTGGAATAATTTCAAACTTCCAGGACAATTGCAAAAATGATACAAACCTATACAGAGAACTCCAACATAACCCCTGACCAGATACTCAGACCCACCAACTTATAACATTTGCCTCATTTGCTGTATCAATCTATCTATCCATCTCTCTCTATTTTCTAAATGTTTAAGAGTAGGTTGTATACATCATGCTCCTTGAATACTCAATACTTCCATGTATATTTCCTAAGAAATATATAAGAAAAAATATAAGAAAAATTATAAAAACTGGCATTTTTAAGTGTGAAAAGCAAATGACCACATTACAGGAGTATAAAATATTTGAACAGTTCCATACTATTAGAATAAAAACTCTAAGATTAATCTGACATATAAATGACACATATGGTTATTTTACAAATGTAATTAGCTATTAAAGGCAAACTTTCGTGATGACTGAAGTTAACACATTTTCAAAGTCAAATTTTTACTTTTTACCACGAAGTCTCTGCTATCCATATCCCCTTTAATGGCCAAGGTCTGAGGTTCCCTGGGTTTCTCCCCCAAAGCCTCCCAGGAGGCTTAGGCATTCATCCAAGAGGTCAATGGGTAGCACATCCCTGTATGATCGGTCCCAGGCTTTCTGGATAAGTGGGAATAAAGCTCTGAAAGGCTACTGCAAGGGGAGCAAGCGAAAGACTCATTTTGCTTTTCATGTTATCTTGGCCAGACCCTCCCCCACCCCTAACCCCAACCCCACCCCAACCCCCCGAAAGAGTCAGTGTGCAAGAGACAGAAAGAGAAAAACTGGGTTGGTAAGATATGAGGGGAGCAAAAAGGGAAATAAGAGAAAGTAAGGTCCTGGGATCTCTGAAAATAGGGAATGAGGTAAAAGTGAAAGCAATTGTGGCTAAATATGTTACCATTCCACTTGAGAGCCTGTATCTCTAACAACTCAGCTCTCGCTTCTTAAGTAGAGGATTACAAAGATATGGAAAGGTCCATGTAGCAGGGACATGGAGAGCCCATTTTCAACAGACTTCCCAGAGTCTAGGCCAGCCCTGAGTACAGGTAAGCCCAAAAGCAAAGCAGGTTTATCTGCTAGATGGCGAAGCTGAAGAGGCTTGGAGAGAAGCCAAATAGTGCTTGGGCGTCCCATCCCTCCAACGGCCCCCTCCACCACCTCTGCCCCCAGTCTTTTCCCAAAGTACAAGCCCTCCAGGGCTCCTCCCTCTCCTCAGAGCGCTAACCATCACAAAGACATGGAGCTCAGAATGGGTGCCTTACCCAGACAAACACACAGTGCACAGAGGGTATGGCTTGCCTTTCATAGCCCTGAGAACATTCAGCATAAACTCTGGCAAAGGCTTCTCTGTATCCAGTCAACCAACCCACCAGACATGATCCTGAAACGCTCTGGGTTGAGTAGCATTTCAACAAATCAGTGCTCTTTTAAAAAGACTGTGGTGTGGACTAAAAGGACCCTAAAAAAAAATCCTTTTAAAATACAAAATATAGGGAAACGGATGTGGCTCAAGAGGTTCGGCGTCGGTCTACCATATGGAGACACCGGGGTTCGATCCCCGGTACCTCCCGGTAAAAAATAAATAAATAAATAAAATAAAATAAAATAAAATACAAAATATAGGGTCGGATGTGGCTCAACTGGTTGGGCATCCGTCTCCCACATGGAGGGACCCGGGTTCAATCCCCGGGACCTCCCGATAACAACAACAACAACAAAAAATTATATCGGGAAACGGATGTGGCTCAAGAGGTTCTGCATCCGTCTACCATATGGAGAGACCGGGGTTCGATCCCTGGTAACTCCCGGTAAAAAATAAAATAAAATAAAATAAAATAAAATTAAATTAAATTAAAAAAAAAAAAAAATACAAAATATAACTGCTAATTTTCTGAGTTGATTCTGATCACTTCTCAGTTTTAATTGCCACTCTTTTAAAATAGCTCACACCTAAATGTATACTATGGTTTTTCCTAAGCTGGCTTCTGTTATAAATAAAAGTTATAATGGATGACTACATTTTGTGATACATCTTTTTTTTTTTTTTTTTTTCCTCTTTTTGTGTGTGTGTGTGTGTTTTTTTTTTTTTTTACCGGGAGGTCCCGGGGATCGAACCCGGGTCCCTCCATATGGGAGACGGACGCCCAACCAGTTGAGTCACATCCGACCCAGATACATCTCTTTTTTTTTTTTTTTTTAAGATTTTATTTATTTATTCATTTATCCCCCCCTTGCTGCTTGTGCTCTCCAGGTCAGCCAACCACGCCCTGCGGGCGGGCCTGCCCCCACCAGGAGGCCCCGGGAACCGAACCCGGGGCCTCCCATATGGTAAACAGGAGCCCCACTGATTGAGCCACAGCCGCTTCCCGATACATCTCTTTTTAAAAAAAATAATTTGCTTAGTTTTAATTGTGGTAAAATATACATAACATAAAAATCATTTTAACCATTTTACATGGACAATTCTTTGACATTACGTACACTGACAATACTGTGTAACTTTCACCACTTTATTTCCAGACTATTGTCATCATCCTAAACCAAAACTCATACTCACTTAGCAATAACTCTCCATTCCCCCTCCTGTTTGATACATCTCTTTTATATATTCAAAATATTCTACAGAAAAAAATATACTAACATTATTGTATTTATATAGTTATTCAAGTTTTTCACTTTGGCTTTGCCAAGGATTTGGGCACTCTGTACTCTTAGCTCCTTAAAGACATAGGTAAACACATCTGGCTCCACTTCTTCAGGTTCTAAAATGAATGATAATGCTAGTCAACTACAGAACCTTTATGTGTCACAAGGATCTAAATGACAAATCACAGTCAAGTTTTTATGTGCAAAGTGTAACAGAAACTCTGAAGATCCACTTCTTGACTTTCCATGTGCAAAAATAAACTGTAGCATTTACCTCAACTCACAGGTAAGTTGTACCATTAAACTGCTAAATGACACAATACCAGTTGACCTAACTTAATAATTAAATGACATAGGGATTTGTAACTGGGAATCCAGAGTGGATTTCCTCCCCTCAATTCACAAAGGGAAGAGAAGAAATGAACCAAATCTGTTTAAGATGTACTTTCTATATTTTTAACGGATAATAAAGCCTGATTATGTGAATTGGGAGAAAATTAGTGGAATCAATGAGGGTCATTAGTGATTTGAGCAATTCAAAATACCTGTAGAGGGGAAGCGGCTGTGGCTCAATCAGTAGGGCTCCCGTTTACCATATGGGAGGCCCCAGGTTCCGTTCCTGGGGACTCCTGGTGAAGGCAAGCCCGCCCGCACGGCGTGGTTAGCTGACCAAGCGAGCACAAGCAGCAAGGGGGGGATAAATGAATAAATAAAATCTTAAAAAAAAAACAAACCTGTAGAGTCCAACCATCAGCTGCCTATTAGACATTGCCCTTCCCTTGGCCAATATGCCCCATAGGCTACCAAATCTATTAGCAGCTGCTACAATGGGGAAGAACCAAATTACACCAATGAGTTCCATTCAAACATAATCCCTCTTCTCTCAAGGTGGTACCACCTTTCCCTAAAACGCCATGAAGAAGGCAGGATCAGAATGAGAACTAGAAAGCAAGACTTCTGGGACTAACTGTATTCATTCTTCCCATAAATGTAAAATTTACATTTACAATAATCGAAGGATTATTTCAGATTAGAAGAGACTAAAGAGACAACTAAATGCATTTGTGAACCTGGGTTAAATCCTGGACCTGGGGAAAGAAATAGCTATAAAGGTCAGTACGGGGCAACAGTTGGTGCAATTTGAATATGGACTATGGATTAGATAAGTTTTGTAGCAATATTAAATTCCCTGATTGAGATATCTGTTTTGTGCTTATGTAAGAGAATGTCCTTCAGAAATATACACTGAAGTATTTAGTGGCAAAAATCATAAATAACCTAAGGGATGGTTAGCAAGGAAGAGAATAAATTCTTCCACTCCTAGTTTTCCAAAGATGTAAGCACTTAAGGAATAAAACAAAAATCTAATTTCAAAGAACAGATTTGAAACTTTACCTAACATACTATTCTCTATAGTTAAAACAAACTCCTTTAAGACACAATGACTTAGGGTTAAAAAGGCTAATTAAGCCTCCCAGCATCCCCATGCAAAGATATTATAATCCTATTGCTAGGGGGTGAGCTCAGCAGGAACTGGAACCATCTCTAAGCAAAAGTCACACTTAGGCTCTTCTCTGGAATGTAAGTAGGAATTGGACTCACTAGATTAATCTTTTTGTGTGGATGTGGCTCAGCTCTGAACAGTCTTCTAAGGAGATTTATATAATTTATCTGGATTACATGTTTCACAGTTACTTTATGACTAAAGTCATTCTAACCGGTTCCCAGTTCTGTCTCAGGCTCTTATACATACATACACACATACTTCAGCATTGTAGAAATAGGATAGCTTAAGATTCATACCACTTTGAACCAATCAGAGCTATTTAATTGAACTTTCCCTATTTCACATCAGGTCAGCCTGTGAGTCTCTCTCTAGACTAACAAAGGACATAAATACTGATGAAAACAGTGGCAGCTGAGGATTAGCATAGGTAAGTGGGAAACAAAGTGTGGGTTCCACTTGGCCTAAAGCCCATATAGGAGAGTAGGAAAAAAGCCGCCTTCTTTCAAACTAATACTCCTATAACTTCTCTGGGAAAATATATGGAGTTTGGACAAAATCCAAGCTAGAGATTTTACAAGTAAGAAAACCTCCAGGAAAACTCCATTTCTGTAAACAGAATAATGGAAGTTAAACCTTGAGAAGAAGGGCCACCTATCAAAGGCTTAAGAATGGCTTAAGTGTGTGCACATGCCCCTCTGCAGATAAAGAGGCTATTCCACAGAGACAAGGCTGAACTTCAACACACCAAAGGGGAGATACAGAGACCAAAATAGTTCACACAGGGCCTACGGCCAGGAGATATTGTCAAGGTAAAGGAACTGGGGGGGAAAGACTGGAAGGAACTAAAAGTTTGAGGGGGAAAAAAAAAAATTTTTTTTTTTTTTTTTTTTTTTTTTTGAGATACCGAGGCCAGGGATTGAACCCCGAGACCTCTTATATGGGAAGCCAGCACTCAACCACTCAACCACTGAGCCCATCGGCTCAGAGTAGGTTTTTTTCATTTGTTTGCTTGTGTGTTTTTTGTTGTTGTTGTTGTTTTTAAGGAGGCACCTGGGGACCAAACTGGGGACCTCCCATGTGGAAAGCAGATGCTCAACCGCTTGAGCCACATTTGCTACCCTCGGGGAAATATATATATATATATATATATATATATATATATTTTTTTTTTTTACCGGGAGGTCCCGGGGATCGAACCCGGGTCCCTCCATATGGGAGACGGGCGCCCAACCATTTGAGCCACATCCGTCCCCCTTGAGGAAATATTTTGAAGAAAAAAATGGCTTACAGTTATTTTAGAGGAAGAATGATCAAAGGGAAAGTGAGAAAGGCTAGCAATTTACTCAGTCCACCAGCTTAAGCGCTTTCTATGATAAAGACACTGTGCTAGAGACTGTGGGGGTGGCACAAATCCATGCTTCAAAGAAAACATCTCAGCAGCAGAGCAAGAGGCAATGACTATCTGATTGTAAAACAGGGAGAAAAAAAAAGTTATTTTGGCCACCAAAGAAATCTGCAGCATTTGAATAAATGCTAAATACCAAATCAAATCTAATCATAATATAAAGTGATAACCCTAATACAAAACATGAAAGACGACATTAATGGTCTGCAAGGAAATTTACAATACACTTTCTCCTCTGATTACGACTGAACATCTGCCCTGAACACATCCTAATCCCCTGGTACCCAACAACACAGATTCACAGTCTGGGGCTGCCTGGTTTCTCTCTAACCAGGAGGAGGCTGCACCCAAGATTTAAACCCCAAACTTCTGCCTCATCAATGCTTACTATGCCAACATCTGACAATTGGTAACCATTCTTCAAGTCAATTTAGTTGACTGAAAGCAAAGAAAAAGAATAAAAGTGGAACTCTTAAGAGACACCACCAAATCTCAGGACAGAGACTACAGGCCTGCATATGGGGAGGAAGGCTCATAAAATTCCAATCTTCTGGCCACTGAGTAAACAAATAGTTGTTAAAGATTCTTGTGAGCTCTTCTCAAGTGGACAAGTCCCTGGGGTGGCAGCCAAAATAAAAATGGCTGCGCAAAAAAGGGAAGGGGAGGAGTGGTAGAAAAAGGACAGGATGGGGAGGTAATCCTCCCTCCTGCTCACCACAGCATACAAGAATGAGGAGTGCAACTCACTGTTACCTAATAGTGAAGCTGAACAAAAGACCCCAGCTTAGTAGTGCCATCTGCAAAGCATTATAGGCCCAAAGCTGGAGGCTGCCACGGAGTCATGATGATTGACCAATAAAACTACTGAACACCCCACACCACAGCTGTTTCCAGAATCTCTTCCTTACCTCTCCCGTTAAAGACAAAAAAAAAAAGTGGGCTTCCATAACAAACAATTCTGACAGGAGGGCCTCTTAGCATCCAAATGTCCCCAATTAAAACTATTCCTGCTCTTAATGAAGTTCATTAAGTTCTAGTTGCACTAGCTTGGATGGGACATATGGGCAGGACTCTAATTTTTTTAAATTGATATTTATTATCATACAAACTGGACTTTACTTTTTACAAGGAATAAGATATAGAAATTATAAGAATAGTTATATTATTTTTTAATTGTTTATATTTTCAATTATTAAATGTACAAAATAAAGTGAAAAATAATAATAATTATATATTTTGAGGTTGGACAGGCTTCTAAAAAGTGCCACCCACATAAAAGGCTGAAAAGCACCCATGTAGTTTTTTTTTTGTTTTTTTTTTTTTTTTTTTAAAGTTTTTATTTATTTATTCATTTATCCCCCCCTTGCTGCTTGTGCTCGCTGGGTCAGCTAACCACGCCGTGCGGGCGGGCTTGCCTTCACCAGGAGGCCTTGGGAACCGAACCCGGGGCCTCCCATATGGTAAACGGGAGCCCTACTGATTGAGCCACAGCCGCTTCCCCATGTAGTTTTATAAATGCCTTCAGTGTTGCTGTTTCTTGGTCAGGAACTATTGAAATACATTGCTTTCCAAATTTCAGAATTAATGCAAACCAAGACTGTGTTATTTTATGGCTTCTCCACTGATTCCACTTTTATGACTAAAGCTGTGAAATTACTATCTGCAAAAGAAATTATTAACTGAGATAATGGGTACACCAGAGTCATGAAGACACAACAGGACCAGAAAAAGATTCTTAATTAATAGCTCTAGAAACTAACCAGTAGGAACCAACAAGATAGCATCACAGTGAACAGGTACATCTAACAAGCTCGGCAGAGATTTCCTGCTTCCAGCACGTTGGCCAACAGGAGACCCTGCAAATTCTACTGCAAAACATCTAAAAATTAGTATAAAATTATGCAATAAGCATTAAGTGCACAGCTGTGTTCATCAAAAAAGAGAAATCCCCAAGGACCAAAGATGAAAAGCAAACTGAAAACACAGGCGAATAGTCTTGAGAACTGACATTGCAGCAGTCCTGGTAGAAGAGGATGCCAATCTAGGCAGGGAGAAAAGATAGGAGACAATGTCTTAGGCTCAAGTAAGCTAAAAAGGAGGGACTGCAACCTTTACATAAAGCTAGAACCTTGAAGAACTACATTCTACTGAACAGGTAGACTAGAAAAAAAAATATCTGCCCATCAACACAGACATGAAAGCTAGTGTCAACCTAGCCTGGAGGAGGGAAAAAGGTGTGTTCTGGGTGTAACTATGAGTCTAGTCTCAAGCCAGTTGGAGGTTTAAATTTATACTTACCTACATGTCCAAGAACTCCTAAAACATAGAGTGATCCCAGGCAAGTGATAAACCCTGATTGCCTGGAAACAAATGCAAAACATCTCTAAGGCACACCTCAAGCCAGGCCACGTAAGATTGCCACAAATAAGCTCACAATCCAAAAATACAAACATACAAGGGACTAATTAAACCTAAGCAAGAGTTAATAGAACTACCAGATTACAGGAAATAAATTACATGATAATTTCAAAAGATGTAGAAAAAAAGGCTTTGATAAAATCCAAAACCCATTCATGATTAACAAAATAACTCTTGGCAAATTAGGAGGAAACTACTTTGACCTGATAAAGGAAGTCTACCAAAAACAGCCACCACATTTAGTATGAAACACTGGGAGCATACTCTTTAAATTCAGGAACAAAACAAGGTTGCACACTATCAATGTTTCTATCAAGCCATAGTCTGGGAGAGGATTAGTATCCAGGACATACAAAGAACTCAAACAGAAAGAAAAAGATAAGCTCAGGAGATAATTAGCCCAAGGATATGACTAGACAATTCATATAAGAGGAAACCCAAATGATCAAAAACCATTTGAAAAGACCTAGATTGAACCAGGGATAGGTAAATTCCAACAACAAAATATCACTTCACACACATTAGATTAAAATTTTTGCCAATACAAAGTGCTGAAGATGTTGCTGAGCAAGAAGGATTCTTATTCACAGCTGGTAGGAGTACAAATTGATACTCTGAAGAAAAATTGAGAATTTCTAGCACAGGTGAAGATGCTCATGCCCCATGACTCAGAAATTTTACTCCCAGGAAATTCTAGTACAAGGAGATTTGCATAAGAATGTTCATTGTGCCATTGTAAGGATTTGTGAAAAACAAAAAGCAGTCTAAAAGTTCATTGACAAGAAAATGCATAATATATTATGGCAAACTCATCCAATGGAATATTACACAACTTTGAAATAAATGAACTAGAGAATAACAGAAATCAACATATACAAACTTCAAAGACATAATATTAAGTGAAAAAAAGTTGCAGAAAGATACATACAAAATGATAATCATATATATAAACCTCTATATATGCAAAACAACACCTAATATTGTAAGGAGGTATTTTTTAGTAAAAGAAAAACATGCATGAGAATAACAAACACACAATTCAGAATCATGTTACCTCTAGGGGAGGAAGGGAAGTGGGGCTGGGAAGTGATACACAAAGGACTACAATCCGTAAATTTTATTCCCCTTTATTAGAGAAGTTGTGGTTTTACAGCACAACCATGCATAGAATACAGGATTCCCATATACTACCCCACCACTAACTCCTTGTATCAGTGTGGAACATTTGTTACAACTGATGATATAACATTTTTATAATTGTACTATTAATTAAAGTCTAGGTTTAACTTAGGGTTCACTGTGTAGTGTGCACTTCCATGGATTTTTTAAAAATTTTTTATTGTTACTATATATACAATCTAATATTTCCCCTTTTAAAAATATTCAGTTATATTCCAGTGCTGTTAATTGCATCCACAATGTTGTGCAACCATCACCACCATCCAATGCTAAAATATTTCTATCATTCCAAATAGGTGCCCTACACATTTAAGCCTTAACTTCCATTCCCTATCCCCACCCCATTCCCGGTAACCTATATTCTAGATTCTGAATCTGAATTTGCTTATTCTGTTTCAAATAAGAGAGATCATATGTCATTTTGCATCTGTTTTACTTGACTCAACACGATGTATTCAAGGTTCATCCATGTTGCACATAGTAGGATTTCATTCCTTTTAATGGCTGAATAATAGTCTGTTGCATGTATATACCACATTTTGTTTATCCATTCATCAGCTGATGGACAGTTGGTTTGCTTCCATTTTTTGGCAATTGTGAATGCTGCTGCTATGGTCAACAGTGTGCAAATGTGTATTTGAGCACCTTCTTTTGGGTATAAACTTAGCAGTGGGATTGCTGGGTCATATGGTAGTTCTATACTTAGTTTTCTGAGGAACCACTAAACTGTATTCCACATCAGCTGCACCATTTTCCATTGCCACCAGCAATGAATGGATGTTCCTATTTCTCTGCATCCTTTCCCACACTTATTTTCCATTTCTTTTTAAAGAAGCCATTCTAATGGGTGTGAAATGGTATCTCATTGTGATTTTTTATTTGCATTTCCACAATGACATCTGTTCATGTGCTTTCTAGCCATTTGTACATCTTCTTTGGAGAGATGTCTGTTCAAGTTTTTTTGCCCAATTTTAACTTGGTTGTCTTTTTGTTGTTAAAGGATTTCTTTGTATGTACTGGATAATAATCCTTTATCGGATATGTGGTTTCCAAATATTTTCTCCCACTGTGTAGGATGTCTTTTTACCTTGCTGATAAAGACTTTTGAGGAATAAAATATTTTAATTAGATCCCATTTATCTATTTTTTTTCTTTTGTTACTTGTGCTTGGGCGTAAAGTCTAAGAAACCATTGCCTAACACAAGTCCTGAAAATACTTCCCTACATTTTCTTCTAGGATTTTGATAGTTCTAGCTCTTATATTTAGGTCTTTGATCCATTTTGAGCTCATTTTTGTGTATGTGAGGTAGGGGCTCTTTTTTTTTTTTTTTTTTTTTTTTTCCAGATTGAGTTTTCCCAGCAACATTTGCTGAAAAGACTATCCTTTCCCAGTTGGGTAGTCTTTGCCACATTCAAGTCTGAGCTCTCAATTCTGTTCCATTGGTCTTTATGTCTGTCTTTGTGCCGGTACCATGCTATTTTGATTACTTTGGCTTTGTAGTAAGTTTTCAGGTAGGGAAGTATAAGTGCTCCAACTTCATTCTTATTTTTCTAGATGGCTTTAGCTATTTTGGGCCCTTACACTTCCATACAATTTTTAGAAAATATTTTAATGTGCTCATATTGACTTTTTAAAATTTTTAAACAAATCAATTTTATTGATACATATTAATAAAGCATACAATCCATCCAAAGTGTACAGTCAATGGTATTTGGTATAATCACATAGTTGTGCATTCATCAATTCAATCATTATTAGAGCATTTTCATTATTCCAATAATAATTTTTAAAAAACAGACAAACAAAAACTCATCTCCTCTCAGTCTCTCTATGCTATGCCTCACCTGCTGTACATAGCTACTATTCTGTTTCTGTTTCTTTAGTTTATTTGTATTTATATTTTGTATAGATGGAGTCAAGCAATATGTAGTACCTTGTGTCTAGTTTCATTCTCTTAGTATATCTCCTTTTTTTCAATACCCTTACTGGAAGATTAATATAGTTCTATATTGGGAAGCGTATGTGACTCAAGTGATTGAGCTCCCACCTACCACATGGGAGGTCTTGGTTTCAGTCTCCAGTGCCTCTTGGAGAAGGCAAGCTGGCAGGACAGGCAGGCATGGTGAGCTGATGCAACAAGATGATGCAACAAAGAGACACAAAGAGAAAAGACAATAAGAGACACAACAAACCAGGGAGCTGAGGTGACTCAAGTGATCGAGCACCTCTCTCTCACATGGGAGGTCCCAGATTCAGTTCCCAGTGCCTCCTAAAGAGAAGACGAGCAGACACAGAAAGCACACAGCAAATAGACACAGGCAGCAGATGGTAAGCGCAAACAATGAGGGGCAGGGGATAAATAGATAAAATCAATCTTTTTTTTTTTTTTTTTAAAGATTTTATTTTTTATTATTCATTTATCCCCCCCTTGCTGCTTGTGCTCGCTGGGCCAGCCAACCACGCCGTGCGGGCGGGCTTGCCCCCACCAGGAGGCCCCGGGAACAGAACCCGGGGCCTCCCATATGGTAAACGGGAGCCCCACTGATTGAGCCACAGCCGCTTCCCTGATAAAATCAATCTTAAAAATAATAGTAGTAATATATACTATATACTACTGTCCATAGTTTGCTTTGGTTGTATTTTTGCCTGATATTAACATCTTGTAACATTAACAAACATTTGTGCACTTTCTAAGAAAAACAGTCATATATGCAATATTATTTTCAAGATGGCTTAACTATTCAGGCCCCTTTTCCATAGAAATCTGATGTTTGGCTTTTCCATTTCTGCAAAGAACATTGTTGGAATTTTGATTTGGATTGCACTGAAGTTATAAATTGCTTTGGGTAGCACTGACATCTTAATGATATTTAGTGTTCCAACCAATTAACACAGAATATCCTTCCATTTATGTAAGTCTTCTTTGATTTATTTTAGTAATGTTTTGTAGTTTCTGTGTACAAGTTCTTTACATCCATCCTTGGTTACATTAATCCCTTTTTTTTTTTTTTTCTTCTGGAGGTACCAGAGCCAGGGATTGAACCTGAGACCTCGTATATTGGAAGTTGGCGCTAAACCACTGAGCTACATCAGTTCCCGAGTTGGTTTGTTTGCTTGTTGCTTGTTTTAGGAGGCGTTGGGGACTGAACCCGGAACCTCCCATGTGGGAAGCAGGCACTCACCCACTTGAGCCACATCCGCTCCCCCCTATATATTTATTTGATTCTTTTAGTTGCTATTGTGAATGAATTTTTTCTTCTTGATTTCTTGTTCCGATTGTTTGTGTATAGAACCACTACTGATTTTGGAGTGTTGCTCATGTATCCTGCCATTTTGCGAAATTCATTTATTAGCTCTAGGAGCTTTGTTGTAGATTTTTCAGGATTTTCTGTATATAGGATCATATAATCTGCAAACAGGGAAAGTTTTACTTCTTCCTTTCCAACTTGGATGCCTTTTATTTCTTTTTCTTGCCTAGGTGCTCTGGCAAGAACTTCCAGGACAATGTTGGATAACAGTGGTGACAGTGGGCATCCTTGTCTTGTTCCTGATCTTAAAGGGAAAGCTTTCAGTCTTTCATCATTAAGTAGGTTGTTAGCTGTGGGCTTTTCGTATATGCCCTTTATCATGTTGAGGAAGGTTACTTCTATTCCTAGTGTTCTAAGTGTTTTTATCAAGAAAGGGTACTGTATTCTGTCAAATACCTTTTCTGCATCAATTGAGATGATCATGGTTTTTTTCCTTCATTCTGTTAATGAATATTAATTTATATTGTTATAAATTCATTCAGTTAATGAATATTGATTGATTTTCTTATGCTTGAACCAAACTTGCATACCAAGGATAAAAACCCCACTTGATCGTGGTATAGAACTCTTTTTTTTTTTTTTAAAGATTTTATTTATTTATTCATTTATCCCCCCCTTGCTGCTTGTGCTCACTGGGTCAGCTAACCACGCCACGCGGGCGGGCTTGCCTTCACCAGGAGGCCCCGGGAACGGAACCCGGGGCCTCCCATATGGTAAACGGGAGCCCTACTGATTGAGCCACAGCCGCTTCCCTAGAACTCTTTTAATATGCTGTTGGATCCAAATTGCTAGGGTTTTGTTGAGGATTTTTGTATCTATATTCACAGGAGAAACTGGTCTGTAGTTGTCTTGTCTGTGATATCTTTTTCTGATTTTGGTATGAAGGTGATGTTGGCCTCATGGAATGAGTTAGGGAGTGCTCCCTTCTCTTCAATTTTTTGGAAGAGTTTTAGCAGAATTGGAATTAAGTGTTCTTGCAATGTTTGGTAGAATTCTCCCTGTGAAACTCTCTGTTCCTGGGCTTTTCTGTTGGGAGGTTTATGATTACAGATTCAATCTCTTTACTAGTAATTGGTTTTTTGAGATCTCCAATTTTTCCTGAGTCAATGTAAGTAGTTTGTGTGTTTCTAAGAATTTTTCCATTTCATCTAGGTTATCTAATTTACTGGCAAGCAGTTGTTCATAGTATCCACTTATAGTCCGTTTTATTTCAGCAGGATAGTGGTAATGCCTCCCTTTTCATTTCTGATTTTCGTTATTTGTATCCTCTCTTTTCTCTGTCAGTCTAGCTAAAAGTTTGTCAATTTTGTTGATCTTTTCAAAGAACCAACTTTTAGTTTTGTTGATTCTCTCTATCGTTTTTTATTTTCTATTTCATTTATCTCCCATCTAATCTTTACTTCCTTCCTTCTGCTTGCTCTGGGTTTAATTTGCTCTTCTTTTTCTAGTTCTTCTAGTACAGGTTAGGTCTCTGATTTGAGGTCTTTCTTCTTTTTTAATGTAAGCATATAGAGCATATAAAGTTATAAATTTCCTCTGAACACTGCCTGTGCTACATACCATAACTTTTGGTATGTTGTATTTTCATTTTCATTCACCTCAAGATATTTCCTAATTTCACTTGTGATTTCCTCTTTAACCCATTGGTTGTTTAAGAGTATGTTGCTTAATTTTCATGTATTTCTGAATTTTCTCATTCTCTGTTATTTATTTCTAGCTTCATTCCACTGTGGTCAGAGAATATACATTGTATGATTTCATTATTTTTTAATTTTCTGAGACGTGTTTTGTGACCCAACACATGGTCTATCCTGGAAAACGATCCTTGTGCACTCAAGAAGAATGTGTAGGGGAGCATATGTAGTTCAAGTGGTTGAGTGCCTGCTTCCCATGTACAAGGTCCTGGATTTGATCCACAGTACCTCCTAAAAACAAACAACAACAACAACAAAAAAAAAACCCACAACTCTCACTGGGGAGCGGATGTAGCTCAGTGATTGAGGTACAGGGTTCATTCCCAAGTACCCCCATTAAAAAAAAAAAAAAAAAGAAGAAGAAGAATGTGTATTCTGTTTTAGTTGGGTGCAGTGTTTTATATATGTGTTAGGTTTAGCTGGTTTAGTATATCATTCAAGTCTTGTACTTCCTTTGTGATCTTCAGACTAAATGTTCTACTCATTACTGAGAGTGGTATGTTAATGTTTCCTACTATTAATGTGGACTGTCAATTTCTCCCTTCAAGTCTGTTAGTATTTGCTTCATATATTTTGGGGTTCTGCTGTTAGACACATATATATTTATATCAGGACATGTTCTTGTTGAATTGTCCCTTTTATCAGTATGTAATGAACATCTTTGTCCCTCATGACTTTTTTACTTAAAGTCTGTTTTATCTGATGTTGGTATAGCCACCCCAGGTCTCTTTTGGTTACTACTTGCATAGGATATATTTTTCTACCCTTTCACTGTCATCCTACTTGTTATCTTTGACTTTAAGGAGTCTCTTGCAGATAGCATATAGTTGGATAAGACTTTTATTTATTTATTTTTTAAATCCATTTGGCCCATCTCTGCCTTTTGAATGGAGAGTTTAATCCATTTATATTTAAAATCACTACTGATAATACAAGTCTTTCTTCTTCCATGTTGCTATTTAGCCTTTCTAAGTCATATACCTTTTTTGTCTCTCATTTCCATTAAAGCTTACTTTTACATTTATTTGCTTTCTTGTGTTATACCATATATATATATATATATATTTTTTAAAGATTTTATTTATTTATTCATCTATCCCCTGCTTGCTGCTTGTGCCCGCTGGGTCAGCTAACCACGCCGTGCGGGCGGGCCTGCCCTCACCAGGAGGCCCCGGGAACCGAACCCAGGGCCTCCCATATGGCAAACGGGAGCCCTACTGATTGAGCCACAGCCGCTTCCCATGTTATACCATATTGTGTGTCTTCTCATTTCTATCTAGATATATTTTTCATCTGTTTTCCTTGTGGTTACCATAGTGTAAAATTTAACATCCTAAATATATAACAATTATATTTGGTTTAACACCAACTTAACTCCAATAACATGCACATATACTTTTCCTATACCCCTCTGTCCTCCCACCATTTATTTTGTACTTGTTACCACTTATATCTTTGGACACTGTATGTCCAATTTATCAGTACTTTTTAATGCATTTGCAATTTAGCATCTATAGGGAGTAAGAAATGTAATTACATAGCAAACAAAATAACACAGTAATACTGGCATTTAAAATTACCGAGGGGGGAAGCGGCTGTGGCTCAATCAGTGGGGCTCCCGTTTACCATATGGGAGGCCCCGGGTTCGGTTGCCGGGGCCTCCTGGTGAGGGCAGGCCCACCGGCGCGGCGTGGTTGGCTGACCCGGCGAGCACAGGCAGCAAGGGGGGGATAAATAAATAAATAAATAAATAAATCTTTAAAAAATAATAATAATAATAAAATAAAATAAAATTACCGAGGGAAGCGGCTGTGGCTCAATCAGTAGGGCTCCCGTTTACCATATGGGAGGCCCCGGGTTCGGTTCCCGGGGCCTCCTGGTGAAGGGAAGCCCGCCCGCAAGGCATGGTTAGCTGACCCAGCGAGCACAAGCAGCAAGTGGGGGAGAAATGAATAAATAAATAAAATCTTTAAAAAAATAAATAAATAAATAAAATAAAATTACCGAAATGGTTACCTTTACCGCAGGTCTTTATTTCTTTAAGCTGCTCAGAACCACTGTCTAATGTCCTCTCCTTTCACTTTCAGTCTGAAGAATTCCTGTTAGCACTGCTTGTAAAGCAGGTCTAGTGGTGATATACTCCCTCCACTTTTGTTTATCTGAGAATGTCTCAATCTCTCCCTCATTTTTGAAAGAGTCTTACCAGATATAAAAATCTTGGCTGGTAATTGTTTTCCTTCAGCACTCTAAGTATTTCAACCCACTGCTTTCTTGCCTCCATAGTTTCTGGTAAGAAATCAGGACTCAGTCTTATTGAGATTCCCTTGTATGTAACACATTTTCTCTTGTAGCTTTCAGAACTCTCTTCTTGTCTTTCACATTTGATAGTGTAATCAGTATATGAAGGGGTATATTTTTCTTCCATGTTTATCCTGTTTGGTGTTCTCTGAGTTTCTTGGATGTGCATATTCACATCTTTTGCTAAGATTGAGAAGTTCTCTGTCATTATTTCTTTGACTATTCCTTCTGCCCATTTCTTTCTTTTCCTTCTGGGATTCCCACATAAATATATTGGTGTGTCTGATGGTGTCCCATAGCTAAATAAGGCTATTTTTGCTTTTAATATATTTTTCTTTCTGCTCTTCTGACTGACTCATTTCAAGTGTCTTGTCTTCAAGTTCACTGATTCTTTCTTCTGCTAGCTCCATTCTGGTCTCGAAACCCTCCTGGGAATTTAGTTTGTTTGGTTCCTATCTCTTTATTTAGACTCTCATATTGTTCATTCATTGTTTTCCTGATATTCTGTAGTTTTTTCTCTATATTTTCTTTTCCTTTTTTTTTTTCCAAAGATTTATTTATTGATTTATTCTGCGCACCCCACCCCCGGCCCTGCCCTTGCACTTGCTGTCTGCTCTCTGTGAGTTTTTCTGTGTCTGCTTGCCTTCTCTTTAGGTGGCACCAGGAAGTGATCCTGCGACCTTCTGGAGTGGAGAGAGGCTGTTCAATTTCTTGTGCCACCTCAGCTCCCCTGGTCTGCTGCATCTCCTTGTCTCTCTTCTGTGTCTCTTTTTGTTGCATCATCTTGCTGCACCAGCTCTCCGCATGGGCCAGCACTGTTGTGCAGGCCAGCTTGCTTTTCACCAGGAGGCCCCAGGAATCAAACCCTGCACCTCCTATATGGTAGACAGGAGCCCAATCACTTGAGCCACATCCGTTTCCCTCTATATTTTCCTTTACCTCCTTAAGCATTTTTAAGATCAGTTTTTAAAGGCTTTGTTTAAGATGTCCACATTTTTGTCTTCTTCATTGGTATTTTCTATATTTTTATCCTCTTCCTTTGGATGGGCCATCATTTCCTATTTCTGTCTTGTACTTATTGCACACTGCACATTTTAATATTTAAAATGTTAAGTCTGGGATTTATTCTCTGGGATGTCTGTTTCGTGGTTTTATAACCAGCTGGTGATAAAATAGAGATTTTCTTGAGCTTTAGCCCTCATATCAGGAAGGTCTGCCCAAAGCAAATGCACTGTGCAGGGTTTTCCCTGTTTTACTGGATCTCTGTGCTGTCCTGGGCTTTTGCTTGTTAGTAGTTTTAGAGTTCCCATGTTTACAGGAGTCTGGTTGTCCCCTCTGTTTCCCAGGGGACAAACCTCCTCTCCCAGGTATCTGAAGCCAGTAGGCCTTTGTCCCAGACTGTTCGCCTCTATAGATTTTTTACACTCCTTTTGTTGTCTCATGCTGCATTTGCCTGCATGGGTCACCCCAAGGAGGACTTTCCCAATTCTGTCTTTCCCAGCCAAAATAGGGCCAGGAACCCAAAAAGGGGGCACAGACCGACTCCAAAGTGCCCTGTGGAGGAGGTCAGGAAGGGCACCAAAAACTTCTCCAACAGCTCCTCAAAGCTGAGCTTTCCTGGCCTGCCCAGCAAATGCAGCCCTTTGGCTAACTTCCCCCACAGCCCTGAGGAAGCCCTACATCTTTAAATCTCCACCACTTCTGCCCCTGTCCAGAGAGGGCTGAAACAATGGCTGTCAACATCTTTGTCTGGGGCAGGTTGAAACAAAAGCTGCCCTTAGAACCAGGACCCAGCGATTCAAATTTGCTAATCAAAAGCCATGCACACCTATTCTTAGGAAAGAGGATTTTTATGTCCCATTCTGTCAGTAGCCACTAGCCAGAGACTAGACCCCAGGTGATCTGCTATGAGAGTAGGGTATAGCCCCCAGTAGTCATCGCATGGAGAGAACAATTTATAGTTCTTTACCATAATTTATCAGATTCTTCTTCCCACTCTGCCATGGATGTTGTACAGCATTCTTCTGGCCTCTGGAGCTTCAAAATTGTTGTTTAAGACAGTTCCTGCCTCCTTAATAGTTGTTTTGATGGAAGGACTTAGTCCCAGGACTCCCTATTCTGCCATCCTCCCTGGAAGTGGAGCTGTAAATTTTTTTAAGTATAAATATCTGAAGCAAAATTATGGCACAATGTTGAGATATGACAAAGCTGGAAGGTAGAACACAATTATTTGTTGTATTAGTCTGAATATTTTCTGTGTGTTTAAAATAAACAATAGGGGAAAAAAACAACAAAAAAAGAAACAATAAACAAATAAAATAGATAATAAATTCACCCAAAAAAACATAGTAAGGCAACCATTCCCTAAAAGCCATTCTTTGGTATTAAAAATCAGTTCCCATTCCATTATGGAAACTTGGATACATTATTCCAGCAAGTGATCCAACCCAAATCACCTTTGTCAATTACTCAAGACACTTGTGGCATTTCTGATCTGCTGTGACACAGTCCCACATGAATGCTGTTTTGCAAACTATATCACTTCTTGAAATTCTCACTTTAGCTCTAACTGGATTAATATGTAATGGCTTAACAACAACAAAACAAGTAACAAGAATCAGCATTTGATGGACATAAATACAATGTAAAAAAAGAACACCCTTGAATGGGTACAACAGGAAGATGGCAGGCTTTCCTTCTCTGTTTGTGTTGTAGTTTCTGCTGGACCCGAGAGCTACTTCTGGGGTAGGTCAGTCCCCTGTCAGTGATCCTGTCAGCTATCCAGGAGACTGACAGTGCTACTGCCTCAAAACACATAAAGCCTTCTTTCCTCAAAAAACATGAGGGATGGGCCACATAGGCACCAGTGTTAAGCAACTCTATCTATAAAACAAAAGGTCCTAATCTCAACTAGAAAAGAATCTGAGAGACTGGCAAGTTTACTATTTATTCATGTTCCTGAAGCTCAATCCTGGCAACTGATCCAGGCTTCCCCAAAGTATCTAAGGATTGGCAATTAGACTGAACAGTGTACAAGAGTAAAAAGCCCTCTTTGTTCTAATCTCAGCTCTAGACACTGACTTCAGGAGTCGTATACCATTGACAAAGTAGGAAGAAATAAGGCTTCCCTTGTTTTAATTTGTAGAAAGGCACAAAACACATGATCTTCAAATAAAAAGCCATCCCTTAATAGCATCCTATCATAAACATATAAGTAACATGTACTATATGCTCCCTTTTAACTCTTTTTCTCCCTTATTATAACACTATACTTGAGCTAGTTTCTTCAACATGCCATATCTGGTTAAGCCAAGAAGCTAACATCTTTGCTTTACTGAATCCTAATTAGCCTTTTCTTTAGCAAGCCAAAGGAAAGGGCAGACTCCAAGAGCCCCTAGGGTAGTTCTTATCCAGTCCCTCTATTCCTAACTTCCCAGTCTACAGACGAAATTATTTCATTTGGTTAGGCATCCTGGATAACAAGTCTCTTATCTTCAGTAACGGCTAATGGAGGATCCCAAGCCTAACACATTCTGCTAACCATGGCCCAGAGTGAGGCGTTCCTTGTTTCCTGTGTAAGACAGAGACAAACTGCTTCATTGCTTTGATAAAGATATGCCTGGCCTATGGATTTCCTGAGACCTTACCTGGCCCTGGCAGCAGCTGCAAATACTTCAGAAGGCTTATATCCATCGATGCAACCCATCAACACCAGATAAAGATGCTCGAAGTCAGCACACTCAAAACCGTGAAATGTCCATGAGCAACCAAATCAATTATTTCATTTTGTTTTCCAAAAGCTGTCCTCTTTTGGGCTCCTCTAAACTTGCCAAGAAGTAACAGATTTTTAAGGAATATTTGGAAATAACTACAGCATATTCAGGGAATTATCTGAGAGGAACTTCAGTGAAATGAAAAGGATCATGATCTGTGGAGGACAAGCTTATATCCTACTACCTAATAAATAGTCCTCCCACACCTGGTCTTCTACCAGTATCAGGAAAAGTCAACACTTTCACTATCTGCAAACTTAATCAATTAAAACTAACTAAAGGTACCACCAAATGCTTATGCATAAAATGATTTTTTTACAAAAAGGAGTAAACCCTTCTTAGTGAAATGATAGAGCAAATGCTATGGTGTTACTACATTTTAACTGTTGACCCTGATGATTTTTGATAAACACTTTGTAGGGGGAACCATGACATACAAACCTGAAGTTTCTTTTAATAAAATGCACATTCTCTGGATCCTGACATAAAGAGACTCTGAAGACTTGGATCAAACTGCTCTATGAAGTTTCAGAGAAAGAGTAGAAGGGATGAATGAGAACCAATACTTGGAAAGCTCTTCCTTCACAAGAAACCAAGCCTTTACGTAAGGATACAAGACTCCTAGGGTACTAGTCAACAAAGAATAAGGAAGAGGTGGCAGATGTGGCTCAAGTGGTTGGGCGTCCCTCTGCCCTATGGAGGGACCCAAGTTCACTTCCCAAGACCTCCTGGTAAAATAAAAATAGAAGGTGTGCAGGCGAGCCACCAGCCCACCCGCACACGCATGGCGAGTCAGGCCCCACCGAGCCACGCAGCAAGATGATGATGCAGCAAAGGAGAGACACAGGAGAGAGCCAAGACAAGATGCACCGGAAACCAGGAGCTGTGGTGGCGCAGGCAGCAGAGTGCCTCTCTCCCACATCGCAGGTCCCTAGGATTGAATCCTGGTGAAGACTGGAGGAGAAGGATGAGAAGAGAAGGCAGGAAACAAATACAGAGGATCACCCAGCAAATGGACACAGATAGCAACTGGGTGGGTGGGGGAAATAAATAAAGTAAATAAATAAAGTCTTTGGGGAAAAAAAAAAAAAAAGAATAAGGAAGAGCAATGGAAGTCCAATTTTTTTTTAAAGGAGGTTTTTGCAGATGGTTTTACAAAAATAGCTCTAATGCATCCAAGTGCCAAAATCAGAAAAATCTCAGGCCCTTTTGTTAATAACAGGTCACATTCTTCAGGTCAGAAATTGACCCTTACCTACTACAAACTGTTTAAACTGACAAAACAGCTCAGCATTGTGGAAGTTTTAGTGGTCTCTGGAATGTCTGCTTCTTGTGAGTCACATCTCCAAAATTTCAGTTCCATTCAACAAAGACTTACTAAACAACTACTATATACTGGGGACACAAAAATAAAGAGCAAACAGGCCAGGTCAAGAAAAGCATTAAAAGGAGTTAATGCAAATTGAGTTTTACTTTTTTTTTCTTTTTTTTTTTAGGAGGTACCAGGCATTGAACCCAGAACCTCGTACATGGGAAGCAGGCGCTCAACCACTGAGCTACACCTGCTTCCCGAAACTGAGATTTTATTTTATTAATCACCACCCCCTATTGTTTGTGCTTGCTGTCTGCTCTCTGTTCATTTTCTTTTTAGGAGGCATTGGGAACCGAACCTGGGACCTCCCATGTGGAAGGGAAGCACCCAGTCACTTGAGCCACCTCCGTTCCCTGCTTGTGCTCTCATTGTTTCCTCGCTGCGTATCTTCGTTGTATCATCTCGCTGCATCATCTCGTTACATCAGCTTGCCACGCCAGCCCATCGTGTCAGCTTGCTGTCTTGAGCCACATCCGTTTCCCCACAAACTGAGTTTTGAAGAAAGAGTTGGAAGAGACAATGTCAAGGACAGAAGGCGGGAAAGGCTGTGAATATTCACTTGGAGGGAATGGGGAAAATTTCAGAGATAGAGAATTCTTCCAACAATGATTCAGAGGCAAGAAAGAGCAGCATGTGCTTGGGGAAATGCTATAATTTTGTATTATTACAGCATAAAGTACTGGGAGAAGAGCAGGAAATGAGCCTGGAGAAATAACAGGGCCAAGATCACAGAGTGCCCTGGATTTTATCCTTCAAGGCAATGATTCTTAACCTTTTTGAATCATAGATCTCACTGAAAATCTGATAAAAAGTCATGGACCCTTTCACCATGAAACATGTGCACATGCACACATACATTTTAAATTATAATTTTGGGGATTCACAGAACCTTTGAAATTCAATTATGGGCTCCTGCTATGGACAAGGTCTTTGGTCACCAAGAATAAGTACTCTTATGATGGACTAAGAGAGCCACTGAAGAATTTGGACTAGCAGAATGACATAATCAGATCTGTCTTTTATAAACGTCACTCTGCAGCACTATGTTGGTTAAAAGCACAAGTGTACACAGTTTCAAAATAAAAACAAATCCCTGCTCATTTTCCTGAGCAAGTCTAATCTCTCTGGGTTCCAGTTTCTTCGCTTGTAAAATGGAGGTACCCAGGGAAGCAGATGTGGCTCAAGCAGTCAGGCGCCCGTCTCCCACATGGAGGTCCCAGGTTCAGTTCCTGGTGCCTCCTAAAAAAAACCTAACACAAAGAGCTGACGCAACGAGCAGGGAATGGATGTGGTTCAAATGATTGGGCAACCAACTCCTCTCCATGGGAGGTCCAGGGTTCGGTTCCTGATGCCTCCTAAAAAGACGACAAGCAGACACAATGAGTAGAGAAATGAGGGAGCCATCTTGGGGAGGGGGGAGGGGTGGGGAATGGAGGTACCCCCCCACCCTTGAAGGATTTTTAAGAGGATCAAGAGGTGAGATGAATATAAATGTAAGTTGTATTATGTAGATACATGGCTCAATGTACAATATTTAGTACTCTGTAAATATTCAAAACATGGTCTGAAAAATTGCTGGAAGAAATTGATAAAGTAAGAGGAGACAGCAAAAGGAAGAAGATCAATGAAAAAGTCAAAGGAAAGGCTAGATATGAGAACTATTTAGGAGGTAAAATAAACAGGGCTAGCGGAATACTGTTTTTAAGCTTCAATGAAAAGGTAAAAGACACAAAAATGAGGTTTTCCCAACCAGGGCCTAGGGTGATGCTCCTCCTCAGATACCTGCCCAAGCTAGAGACCAGATGCCACACCTATGCCAGCTTCTACTAACAGTACCATTAAAGAGGCAGTTGGTATATCATGGGGTGGGGGGGAGTTCTTTGGTATTAGAGAAACCCAGTTTGATACCACCACTTAAGTGGAGCAAGCTACTTAGCTTCTCTCTTCATCTGTATAACTTATGTAATGACACCTAACAGGTGCTGTGAGGATTCACACAGCATATGACCCAGAAACATAATACACACTCAATAACTTAGCACAACACAAATCCTAGACAGATATAAAACTTATTTCACAATGCCTCTCATGGAAACACTATACAGCTTTATCATGGTTCCAGCCCCTCTGGAAGTCCCCAAAGCTGAGACAGCAGAAGATGCCCAGTACACATCAGTAGACTGGCTCTCATTCTCACATAGGCAACCAATGTTCCATTTAGGGAGAGCCTGTTTTAATTTCCAATATGTAACCACTGGAAATAGTTACATGCTATCTGTTTCCTAAACAAATAAACTAGTTTCAGACATATCACATTTCCATTTATCTGGAATGCCCAGAATAAGCAAATCCATAGAGATGGAAATAGAGATAGATGAGATACACAGAATAGAGAAATTAGTGGTTACTAGGGTCTAGAGTAAGGGAGAATGGGAAGTAACTGGTAACAGGTACAAAGAGTTTCTTTTGGGGTGATGAAAATATTCCAGAATTAGATAGTAGTGATGGTAGCACACCCTTGTGAAGATACTAAAAAAAAACCACCGAATTGTACACTTTAAAATGGTGTACTTTATGGTATGTAAATTATATCTCAATAAAAGAAAATGAAATTGACTAAGGTTCTACAGGAAGACGGAGAAGGAAATAATTTTGTCTGGAAAAGCTGGTGAAGGCTTTCCAGATAGGCAATAGAGCTGAGCATGAAAGGGCAAACAGAGTTTTCCTTAAAGAAAAGGATGAAGTCATTCAAGAAGGAATGACACATGCAGAAGCATAGCTCAGTGGGGCTGGAAGTTGGGGCCAGGGAATATCTGTGAGGGAGAAGATTGCAAGAGTTGAGAGTTTAACAAGCCAGATCCTGATCCTGCAGTGTCCTGAAGACCTTGCTAAGGAGCCTGAACTTTGTCCTATACAAGGACTGGCAAATACTAGCACTTGACACCATTTTCCTGCCTGCACTTCTAGCAGACATAACTATTATGCCATACAGCCCTTCCCTGCTGAGCTCTGAAGTAGCTTCAATATCCATCTCTATGCATGTAGAGGACCTCAAGCAGGAAAGTGCCATCACCAGAATTCTCAGTTTAAAAAGAACATTCTGGTGGCTGTGTGGAGGCAACAAGATTACGCAGGAGCTGTTGTACAGTCTGGACAAGAAATGATGAAAGCCTGAATGAACTATGGTAGTGGCAATGAGAAAGGAGAAAAGAGGAAACATGGAAGACTAAGGGATAAAATGACTAAGACTTCAGTAGCCACCTATCCATGAGGGCAGCCTTACTCATCACTATCTCCTCAGCAACCTATCATAGTAATTTAGGAAGGACTTCATAAATATTAACAAAAAATGTTAAGCATTTTGAATTGAATTTTCACAATAATGAAAATAATGAGAAGGGTAATACTATCTCTGTTTCACAGATAAAGAAGCTAATGTTTAGAAGGTTAAGTGACTTGCCCCAAATATACCCAGCTAGAGTAGGAGGATACAATATCAACCCAGACTTCTAACTCCACAGACTCCACACTCTTACCTATGGCCCAGATTTCTAGCTTGTACAATGGGGTAGGAATCACTGCTAACTGTGACATGCCAGAGGCAGGTGGAAAGTGGATCAGGGTCAGATCTGGGTGTTCTCACAACATTCAGATAGGTGGTAACTGAAGCCTCAGATATGGAAGTTGCTCAGGGAGTGTGTATAATAAGGGAAGGGTAGCTAAGGATGGGCCAACCCATGAGGAAATAGAGAACAGAAGTCTGCCAGAGAATCAGGAGCAGGGAAAGAACCAGACTGGGGAATAGGCGATCAGGAAACACATCAACAAAGTGGGCATGACCAACAGGGTCACATGTTACAGAAACTCAGAGAAAGCATTTAGGGGAGGGATTCTAAAAGGTGAAGGCTACCTGATGTTTCCCAAACCAGGGCAGATTTGGGGGAGCTTGTTAAAAATACAGATTCCCAGTTCCCATTAGTAGTTACCTAGTGCAAGCGACTTAAGTCTCTTTACACCTCTTTTCTCATCTCTAAACTGGAAATAATAGCACCAGCCTCATGGGATTATTGTGAAGACTTTCCCACATAGATGTTAGACTCTCTTGGTGACTGTAACAAACTACTTGAAAACTGGCTTTTGGGAACCCCAGCTATAGGGTTTCTAGCTCTGGAACACTAAACAAATGACTTGACTTCTCTGAATCTTGGGTTTTTCCATCTATAAAATGGGAATAATAGTACATATCATAAGATTATCAATAAAATTAAGTAAAAAATAAAAGCATTTAGCACAATGCCTGGCACATAAGTTCACTTTCAATAAATGTTGGTGATTACTTTTAGCAACCTCATAATAACAAAAGAATTACCAGCTATGCACTGGAGAAGCTAAATCATATTATCCAAGAGTCAGAAATTTTTCCCAATTCTGACAGGCCAAGAGAGCAGAGGATTTCTTTTTTTTTTTTTTTTTTTTTTTTTTTTTTTAAAAAGATTTTATTTATTTATTCATTTATCCCCCCCTTGCTGCTTGTGCTCGCTGGGTCAGCTAACCACGCCGTGTGGGCGGGCTTGCCTTCACCAGGAGGCCCCGGGAACTGAACCCGGGGCCTCCCATATGGTAAACGGGAGCCCTACTGATTGAGCCACAGCCGCTTCCCAGAGGATTTCTTGAATTCTGAAATCAAGGATTTAGTACCTGAAATAGTACCATTGGTACCATTCCACTAGCTAAGCCTTCATTTTTTAAAAAAGTTTTATTTTGAAATACTACCAAACTTAGAGGACAGTTACAAAAATAATACAAACTCCATACAGAGAACTCCAAATAAGCCTATTCCTCTAAATCCCCAAAGAGTAACATTTTGCTACATTTGCTGCATCACTTTTTTTTTAAGAATATATTTATTATTATTATTTATCCCCACCCCCCCGCCTTCTGCTTGTCTTCCTTTTTTGCGCCAGCTCACCGCGCCACGCGGGCCCTGAGCTCACCATGCCCTGCAGGAGCTCCTTCGCCAGCAGGCCCCAGGGATCGAACCCGGGGCCTCCCATATTGTAAACGGGAGCCCAACCAATTGAGCCACAGCCACTTCCCTGTGTCATTCTATCTATCCATTTATCTGTCACTCCATCTATCTGTCTATTCATCAATCCATTTTCTGAACACTTGAGTGTAGGATGTATACAACATGTTCTGTGAACAGTTATTACCGCCATGTACATATCCTACAGAAAAAGGATATTTACTTATATAACCTTGTTAGGTGCAGTTATCAAGTTTAAGACTTTAATGTTGATGTAAAACTTACAGTTTATATTCCAATTTTTTTTCATATGTCCTAACATCCTTTGAGTCTTTTCTTGTCCATTATTAGATCCCATTCAGGATCATAGATTGCATTTAATTATCATTGTCTCTTTAGCTGCTCTTTCTTTTTTTAATTGTGGGAACATATATGCAACACAAATTTTCCCGTCTCAACCACTCCCAAGCATACCATTGAATGAGATTAATCACATTCACCATGATGCAGTACCCTCACAACCTTCCATTACTAAACTTTCCCACCTCCCCAAACAGAAACCCTATACCCATTATGCATTTACTTCCATACTCCGTTTCCCCAGCCCCTGGCAACCTGTACTCTATTTGTCTATAAGCTGGCATATTCTCCAAATATTTTCTTTGTAGTTACCATGAAGCTTAAGTTTAACATCCTAAATCTATAACAATTGTGTTTACTTTAACACCAAGTTAACCTTTACATATACAAACTATGTTGTTATACCCCTCAGTGTGTCCCCCTTTATCTATTTCTTGTTACAAATCACGTTTACTCATTATGAGTCCAAAAGCATTAAGTTCATACATTTGTCTTTTAGAACCTATAGAAAGTAAAAAGTGGAGTTACAAACCAAAAATACAATAGTACTGCACTTACATTTACCCATGCCATTACCCTTACTGGAGACTGCTATTTCTTTATGGGGTTTTGATCTTTATCTAGTGTCCTTTCAGCCTGCAGAACTCCCTTTATAAAGTATTTCTTGTAGGGCCAATCTGGCAGTGATGAACTCCCTTAGCTTTTGCTCATCTGGGAATGTCTTAATCTCTTCTTCAATTTTGAAGGACAGTTTTGCCAAATATAGAATTCTTGGTTGGCAATTCTTTGCTTTTAGGATCTTATTTTACTTTTTTTTTAGGATGTATCGGGGATTGAACCCAGGACCTTGTACAGTGGAAGCAGGCGCTCAACCACTGAGCTACATCTGTTTCCACTTTTAGCATTTTAAATATGCCATCCCACTGCCTTCTTGCCTCCACAGTTTCCAACGAGATCAGCACTTGTTCTTATGTCTTGTACATGACACATTGCTTCTCTCTTGCAGCTTTTAGAATTCTATCTTTGGCATTATAGGCAGTTTGATTATAATATGTTGCAATGTGTGTTTATTTGGGTTTATCCTGTTTGGAGTTCATTGAGCATCCTGAATGTGTATATTCATGTCTTTTTTTAAATCTGGGAAGTTTTCAACCATTATTTCCTTGAATATTCTCTGCCCTTTTCTCTCCTTCTGGGATTTCCAAAATGTGTACACTGGTACACTTAATGGTGTCCCACTGGTTCCTCAGGCTCTGTTTACTTTTCTTCTTTCTCCTCCTCAGAGTTGATAATTTCAATTGCTTTATCTTCAAGTTTACTGATTCTTTCTTCTCCCGGCTCCAATATGCTGTTAATTCCTCTCTAGGGAAATTTTAAATTTCTGTTACTGTGGTCTTCAGTTCTGTTTGGTTCCTTTTTCATAATTTCCATCTTTCAATTGATACTCTTTGTGTTCACCTATCATTTTCCTGATTTCCTTTAGTTCTTTGTCCATGTTTTTCTTTAGCTCTCTAAACATATTTAGGACCATTTTTTGAAAGTCTTTGTCTGGTACATCCCAGGTCTAGTTTTCCTCATAATATAGGTTTCTAATGCTTGAATCTTCTCCTTTGCCTGGGCCTTTGCTTCCTGGTTTTTTTTTGTTTTTTTTTTTAAGATTTTATTTATTTATTCATTTATCCCCCCCTTGCTGCTTGTGCTCGCTTGGTCAGCTAACCACGCCATGCGGGCGGGCTTGCCTTCACCAGGAGGCCCCGGGAACCGAACCCGGGGCCTCCCATATGGTAAACAGGAGCCCTACTGATTGAGCCACAGCAGCTTCCCTTCCTGTTTCTTTGTATGTCATGTAATCTTTTATTGAAACTTAACATTTTGACATTTTTATGTGTTATCAATGAAATTTAGACTCTGGGACATTTGTTAGTTAAGCCTGTATACAGCTTGTTGTGACAGAGCTTTCCTAGAATGCTAGGCGCTAACAACAACAAAAAAAGACAACACCCTTCCCAGTCTTTGCAGACTGATCTGTTCCAGTGCTCTCCTTCAGGGCTTATCTGTACAATAAATTTAGAGAATAACTCCAGGCCAAAGCATAGGGGCCTCTATGATCCTTTCTGCACATGCATCTTTTATAGCCCTAGGAATTCCCCCATTTATATGGAGATGAATATCCCAGCTTTCCTAGGAAAGTTTCCTCATGGTTCTGGGCACTGCATTTATGTCCTACGGCCAGCAATCCCTTTGCCCCAGGCAGCCATAACTTGACTGCTCTCCCAGTGTTCTGTAAAAGAGCTCTGTGAGCTGCCTTCTATATAACAGGGCAACAGTGAGCCTGCAATGGGAGTCTTAGTTCAGCCTCTCACACAGCCACCAGACAGACTGGGCCAGACACATAAGCTCCACACTGAGAGCACTGGCAACTCTATGTCAAGCAAATGAGGGGACAGAGGAGGGACCAGCCAGGGCATCACAAGATGCTACCACTTTTGTCTTTTTCTTAATTCAGCACTTGCCATGTTATTGCAATACTTTAACTGTCTCTGGAGCTCTGGAAAAGATGTTCCTGCAAGTTCTTGCTGGTTGTTCAAAGCTTCCATGGGGAGGGGGGAGGGTGAAGCCTTGACGTTCTCACCTCTAGGGTCCTTCTGCATTCTTAACTGTTCAATCACTGCATCTCTGGGACAAATTGGGTTTAAAACCATTTCCATAAATGTTCTTAGCTTAAAGCAAAGTCTTAAAATTCACTCAGTTATTCAATCAGTATTTATTGTAAAAATTAGCACAAAAAATTGTGCTAGGGAAGCCGAAGTGGCTCAAGCATTGAGCTCTCGACTACCACAAGGGAGGTCACTGGTTCGGTTCCTGGTGCCCCCTAAAGAAGACAGCGAGCTGGCGCCACAGGCAGACTCAGCAAGCTGACGCAATAAGACACACAAGAAGAAAAACATAACGAGAGACACAACACAACAGGGAATGGAGATAGCTCAAGCGATTAGGAGCTCCCTCCCACATCAGAGGTCCCGGGTTTGGTTCCTGGTGCCTACTAAAGAAACAAGGAAGACGAACAGACAAAGCAAGTGAAAACAATGAGGGGGTAGAGAAAAATTAATTAAATAAATCTTAAAAAAAAAAAAAAAAAAAAAAAGAATTATGTTAGTCACTGTAGGATACAAAATTACACACAATGTAAAAAAAATTGTAGTCTCTATACTTAGAGAATAGAATCTAGAAGTTGAGGGAATTTACAGACACAAATATCTGAAGTAACAGGCACATTATGAAATGCCACTGATGCACTGCCAGTGATCTGGTTCAGAAGAGGAAGGACTCACTTCCAATGTGGATAAAGCTGTCACCTGAGCTAACCCTGGAAAGATGGTCATATCAACAAGGGCACAGGGTTAGGATGGTCATTCCAGTCAGAGGAAGCAATATGAATACAAATGCAGAGTTAAAAAGGGGCAAAAGAGTGTTCAGGGAAGAGCTGATAAAGGAGAAGGAAGAGTAACAAGGGTAAAGCCTAGATTTCCTGAGAGAGACTGGGCTAGAAAAGTCAGAAACTGGTTTGGGGGAATAATGATGGATATGGTTTTAGATATGCTGAGTAGGACATTTCTGAAACCACATTCTCACAACTAACAGATTCTCAAAGATAGATAGGACTTCATATTCAAGTCCAGCCCTTTCATCCTCCTGGCTGAGGACACTGAGACCAAGAGAGGTAACTGATCTGTCCAAGCCACGCAGTTAGTGGCCAAGATTTGAGGTAGAGCCCTGGTCTGCAAACTCAGTTCAGTGTACTTCATACTAGTCCTCATGACCAATAAATCATGGATTTATTGCGTGGTAAAGAGTCCAGGGTTAGAGTTATAAAATTGAGTCCCCTGGACAGCCTGAAGCTGTGGGAATGGAAGAGCTAGATCGCCAAGGGCTAGAGTAGAGAGATAATAGAAGAGGAAATGACAAACCTGGGTTGCAGCCACATGCAGGGTGGAGCAGAAGGAAAGGGGGGGGGGCAGGGAAGACTGTTACGTCTAAGAGGCAAGAAGAAAATTAAGACAGTACAGGACCCAAAAATCAACGTCAGTGTCTCCTCCTCAGCTGACACATAGTAGGTGTTCAATAAATACCTGCTAAATGAATGGATGAATGAAGACAGAGCAAAGACAAAAATAAAATAAAATTGAATTAAATGTACAAAATAAAGTAAAAAAAAAAAATTTAAAAATTAAAAAAAAAAATAAAATAAAATTGAGCCCCTATAAACAATTTCCACTTTATGTGGAAATACCTCACTCTATGGGATAACCTTGCAACAATCCCATGAAGTAGGCATTACCATCATTATCTCACTAAATTTCAACATTCAAGATGAGAAAACAAGTTTATAAATTGCCCCAGGTAAAAAGAAAGTATTTAGAGCCAGGATTAAAAAACATTTTCTCTGGGAAGCGGCTGTGGCTCAATCAGTAGGGCTCCCGTTTACCATATGGGGGGCCCCGGGTTCGGTTCCCGGGGCCTCCTGGTGAAGGCAAGCCCGCCTGCATGGCGTGGTTAGCTGACCCAGCGAGCACAAGCAGCAAGGGGGGGATAAATGAATAAATAAATAAAATCTTTAAAAAAAAAAACAAAAAAAAAACATTTTCTCTATTAAGGCATTACTACTAATTTTGTTAGTATGCTCTATTAAGGAGTTATTATTAAATTTTGTTGGTATAGTGACACTTTAAAAATAAAATGTTCTTATTAGTTACAGGCACATACTCAGTGACAAGCTCTGAGATTAGCGTTAAAACATGACAACAACAAAAAAAGTGAGGGAAGAGGGAAGCGGCTGTGGCTCAATCAGTAGGGCTCCCGTTTACCATATGGGAGGCCCCGGGTTCGGTTCCCGGGGCCTCCTGGTGAAGGCAAGCCCGCCCGCACGGCGTGGTTAGCTGACCCAGCGAGCACAAGCAGCAAGGGGGCGATAAATGAATAAATAAATAAAAAATCTTTTAAAAAAAAAAAAAAGTGAGGGAAGACAGTAAAGACAAAATTGCGAAAATGCTGATAATTGTTGAAATTAGCTGATGGGAGTTCATTATACTAAACTCTCTGCTGCTGTATATGTTAGAAATTTTTCATAATATAAAGTCTACTCTGTATGTGACAGGAATTGTGGGAAGAGGGAGAAGTTAATCAGAATAGGGGAGAGAAAACATGAAGAAAAAGATCTTAGGTCCAGGTCACCAGGCATTCACCTCAGAGTCAGGGTTCCAGAGAAATATGGGGGGGGGGGGCGGTGGACACAGATATGGCTCAAATGGTTGGTTATCCATCTCCCATATGGAGGGACCTGGGTTCGATCCCTGGGACCTCCCAGTAAAAATAAAGAAAAATATAGAAGGTGCGCAGGCTGCCAGGCCCCGTGAGCAGGTGCACTACCTGTCAGGGCCCACAAGTGGGTGAGCCCCCGAGGCCCCAAGCATGGGTGCGCCATCAGGCCCTGCCGAGCCATGCAGCGAGATGATGACGTAACAGGAGAGTGACACAAGGGAGAGCCAAGACGAGATGCGCCGAAAAACCAGGAACTAAGGTGGCGCAGGCAGTAGGACACCTCTCTTCCACATGGGAGATTTCGAGCATCGAATCCCGGTGAAGACAGGAAGAGAAGGATGAGAAGAGAGGGCAGGAAATAGGCACAGAGAATTGCCCAGTGAATGGATACAAAAACAGCAAAAATGGGGGGGGCGGGGTTAAAGATGGATAAACATAAATAAATAAATAAATCTTTTTTAAAAAATACAGAGAAATATAGGACCAGAGTCAGGCTACAAAGGCTTGAGAGACATAAATAAAGCAGGTGGTGAAGAAATGGCGATAAAATTATACTTTATTTAAATAAAGAGACAAAGATAGGAAGGAGGGGGCTAGGGTAGCAAGAGAGGTCCCAGAGCTGAGCAAAGTTACTGTGGTTCTACTTTGTGGTTAAAAATTGAAATGGAGTGAAGGGAGGATAAGTGATGAAGACACTAGAAAGGACCGATGAAGAAAGAGGAATAGATGGAACCCAGGTGGAAGGGTTTAAAAATTCCCAACTTCTGGGAAGATGAATAAAAAAGAGAGTAAAATTGTGAAACTGGAATGCATGAAGAGCTAGCTATATAGTATAAGAGTTAACTGGGAAGACTCTGGCATTAGACCATATAACTAAATCCCAGTTCACCTCATCTGTATATTAGGCTGACAATAACTGTGACCCTCACAGGGTTGTTGAAAAAATTGCAACAGTTAATTCAAGTAAAGAGATTAAGGCTTGGATTAAGAACAAATGCATAAACTGTTAGGAGGAGGAGGAAGAGCAAAGCTGATCTTCCTAATAGCCAATGAATTCTCATAAATCAACAAAACATATTAACCCAGCAAAAATGTTGGCAAAGAACACGAAGAGACAATTACTGTATATATGAAATAAACACATGAAAAGATGCCAAAAAAAATTAACTATCTAGGCTTCAAACTAACAATGATTAAAATATTGATAATATTCAGTGCTAGAAAAATATAAATTGATAGAACCTTTTGAGAGCAATTTGGTAACATCTAGCAAAATTGTAAACATGTATAACCTTTGACAAAGTAATTCTACTTTTAGGAATTTAGAACTATACAATGTATACAAACATACATAATATATACAAAGTAACATATACAAAGAAGTATACAAACAAAAATATACAAGAGTGCTTGTAACTGCAAAGAAATGTAAACAAATGTCCATCACCAGGGGACTAGATAAATTATTATACAAATATACAATGTAATACTATGAAATTCTTAAAAGATGAGAAAGATATTTGTCCCAAACATGGAAATATACCCAAGATAAAAGCTTAAGTGAAAAAAAGCAAGTTACAGAAAGTACATATGTTATGATCCTATGTCTGTAAGAAGAAATTACTTTATATTATAAATGCACACACGCACGTTAGCATACACAGGGGAAAAATCTGAATATATATGGTCCAATTCCTAATGGAAGTTAACACTGAAACATAGGATTATGGTTTCCTTTCACTATTTAAAAATGTCTGAATACTTTACTGTGGTCATATATTACTTGTGTAATCAAGAAAAAAAGTCAAGGACTTTCCAAAAGAAAAAGACTCTGAGTGATGAAAGTGTAGTAACCGAAAGGAAAGAGAGAAAAATTAGGGAGCACAATCCCTACAGTGAGGTAACAGGCCAAGGATATGGAAGATGGAAGGCTGGTGTGAGGCCTGAGGAAAACAGGAACAAGCCTTGGGAAATACACAGCAGCTGCTGTGGGGAATGGGAGGTTGAGGCGGCATCATAGGAGCACCCCAAGGGGCAGAGACGGCTCACTTCACATGAGGTAGTGGGAAGTGCTGGCCACCACAACAGCACATTTTCCCGACTCCCCAGAAACAATGAGCAGCCTCATCGCAGAGAAAGCAGCAAGGCAAGAGAATTTAGGAATGGAAACTGGCATGGTAGGCAGAGCAGAAAGTCAGGCAGGCAAAGTGTTCTAAGACATTGGGAAAGGCAGCACTGAAACTGGACTATGGCAAGCCAACATCCAAGCCAGGGTGGGAGATGGTGAAACACTGGGGGAGATAAAGATGGAGAGATATTGGGGGGCGGGCGTGGGGCGGGGGGTGGGAGAGCAGATAGTAGGCCTGGAGGGCACAATGAGAGCAAATAGCCTGAGCTCAAGCCAGAATCACACCTGAAGGATTCTTTCCCCAAATTCCTTTTTAGTTCCAATTTCTGTACATCACATTAAGAAAAAGATCCCTACCTGTGCGGGTAGTGCATGACACAGACCCTGGACAAGTAACCATGAGGGGGCAGTAGAGTCATTGGCCTTCAATTGACAAACAATCTCCACCCAGTTCTCACTCTCTCTTGACTACTAAGTGACCTGTGAAGAGGCTGGGGCTTCCTGTAGGTTCCTCCCCTATCCAGCTCTTCCAGGGGAGTCACTGAGCTGCAATTAACAGAGCAGAGTCTCTGCCACCTGTGCGGCACTTCCTTATTTGTATGCATCCTCTATTGACCAGAGGCCTTAGAGAAGGGGCAACTGTCACCACAAACTGAAGCCCTAACACTATTCTGTGAGGATGTGATTCTAAACTTAAGTATCAGAAAACCTGGTGTCAAGTCCCAGCTTTTCTTACTGGCTTTGTGTACTTGAAGGCAAATCATTTCACCTCTTTGTTGTTTCCTCATCTGTAAAATGGGGATTCTGTCTCACAGGGTTGTTGGGAGGGTTGACTAAAGTAAATGTATATGGAAGTGTTTTATAAACTATAAGATCATACGTACGTAAGATATAATTGGGAAGAAGCTCAAGCAACTGAGCTCCCACCTACCACAAGGGAGGTCCGTGGTTTGGTTCCCGGTGCCTCCTAAAGAAGTGAGCTGGCGTGACAGACAGGCACTGCAAGCTGACTCGGCAAGATGACTCAACAAGATGATGCAACAAGAGACACAAGAAGAAAAACATAATGAGAGACACAACAAAGCAGGGAGCAGAGGTTCCCAGTGCCTCCTAAAGAAGACGAACGAAACAGCAAGCTGATGCGACGAGCAGACATGGCAAGCTGAGGCAATAAGATGATACAGCAAGAGATACAAGAAGAAAAACATAATGAGAGCCACAACAAAGCAGGGAATGGAGGTGGCTCAAGCGATTAGACACCTCCCTCCCACATCAGAGGTCCTGGGTTCAGTTCCCGGTGCCTCCTAAAGAAACAAGGAAGACAACAGACAGAGCAAGTACAAACAACAAGGGTGTGGTGAGAAATAAATAAATAATAAATAATAAATAAGATAAATCTTTTTTTTTTTTTTTTTTTTTTAAAGATTTTATTTATTAATTCATGTATCCCCCCTTTGCTGCTTGTGCTCGCTGGGTCAGCCAACCACGCTGCACGGGCGGGCGGGCTTGCCTTCACCAGGAGGCCCCGGGAACCGAACCCGGGGCCTCCCATATGGTAAACGGGAGCCCTACTGATTGAGCCACAGCCGCTTCCCATAAGATAAATCTTTTTAAAAAAGATAATTATGATAGTAAAGCAAACATTATTTTTCACTTTTGCTTATACTATACTATTCATCGATGGTGCTATAAAACCATAAGTGGGTGTTAGTTCCTCCACTGTGCCTGTGCTGGTTGAAATTTTCCATGTTTTCATTACTTCTTACCTATATTAGAACAACTTTCATCTCAGCATCTCAACATTGCTCACAAAATGTCTTCAATTTAACAGCTACTACCAAATTTGAAGTGCCTCAGTTTTCCTTTTTATCTCATTTCAGTTTTTTACTACAGTTACTTTCATGGCTTTATTATTATTATTATTTTATTTTATTATTATTATTATTGTATTTTTTTTTGTCACTTGCATGAAAGAATAACTGTACTATGTAGCCTTCCATAAGATTTCTATGTAGTCTGCCCAACCATGAAACCTAAATCAAAGCATTTAGATAGTGTATTCTCACCTTATTTACCATTAAGAAGAACCAAGAGAATGAGTGAATGAATTTTAGATAGTGTATTCTCACCTTATTTACCATTAAGAAGAACCAAGAGAATGAGTGAATGAATTGCTACAATCCCATAACCTTCTGAATAAATAACTCAGAATAAACAGCCTTCTAAAGAATGAATAGATCAGTTTTAGTATTAGTACAGTATTAGGCTGAGCAGAGAACTGGTACAGATAATTCTGGAATCACTGAATTCAAATTCCTGATTAAAGTTTGGGCAGATAATATTTTATCCCGAATATAGAGACATGGAGCTTGGCTGAGTCTCCAAAAGGTCCACCAGCCAGGAAAAGTCCCAACATCCAGTATTAAATCTATTAACCACTCCCAGACAGGTGGCAGCTGGCCAGTAGTTGTCCAGAGAAACTGTGGCACAAACTGTCTAGTCACTTCTCTTTACATGAGGAAAAAGTACTCAGAGCAGTAAATGGCCAATGGAAGATCTTTATAATACCAACCACAAACTATCACATTCTTTTCTAAAGGAAACTTTGGCAAGAGCCAAAGAGAACAAGTAACAGCCCCCTGGCCTCAAAACACATGAATATATAGATTAAGCAGCACTTTTACAGCAAAGTAAAGGGCATGGCTTTTAGTAAACTGGAAATGCAGAGACAAAGGCATTCCTTCAGCTAGGACCAGATACAGCCACAAAGCCAGAGCTCTCTTTACATCACCAGCTCCACAAGGGATGATTTCCTAACATTTCACAAGCAGAGATCATTCATTAGCTCACTCAACATATACTGAGTAGCTACTCTACGCCAAAAAAGGTTAGATGCTGGGATACAGTGAAAGACAAGGTCCTGCCCTTAAGTAGGTCATACTCTAGGTATGGAAAATAGAAGAAAATACCAAAACTTAACAATATAGTATGATAGGAGAGGTATTCAACTTAACCTGGAGGGAATCTAGGAAGGCTTTTAAGAGAAGGTAGTACCTAAACTCCTGATTAAATTCAAGCATTAGAGTCAGCCAAGGAGTGGAATGGGGATGAAAATGAGCAGAATGAAGAGCCTGAGCATGCAGAGACCTTTAAGGGGTTCACCATAAATGAGCCTCAAGTACCAGAGGAATTGTGGCAGAGGAGGGAGCTAGGAAGAAAGACACAGAAGGGCCCAGGCCATAAAGGTTCTTATGAGCTGCTGAAGCAGAGGCATGCCAGGATCTAGGTGTGCATGGTGTTATGAGGCCAGGAGGTGAATGTCATTTACTAGTAATGGTGGTTAAAGACCATCCTCAAGAGAGGGGAGATTTGACTAGGGCAAGACTGGAAGGGATTTAAGGACCAGTTATTCTGAGTCACTTTTGGCCCTGACTTATTTTTCTCACAAATATTAGTGGGACTTTTTTCTCATTTATGTTTGGCCAACATATATACAGTGAGACAGAGAAAAAGAGAGCAAAGGACAGACTTTGACTTTACTAGATCAGAATAAAGATTGACTATTACCCCAAGAAAACAACCATGTCCCATCCAGTCCAAGGTTGCACAAGTTGAGGGCCAAAAATCGAGGAGATATTTAAACCTTCCCAATAGCATCTCATTAGCAATTTATTCCTGTTTCTTTAAATGCTGAGCCATCATTTCCCTGAAAAAAATTTTGCTCCTGATTCTCTGTTCCCAAGAGACCATGTTAGGAGTCAGATGAATCTCATTTTTAGTATTCCTGTTCTGCGACTCTCCTGTTTTCCATATATCTAACCTTCTAGGACTGTATCCCATCCTTGAAATTAAAGTTTACTCCTAAGACTCATGGCTTGACTAGGTACCTTGGATCTCAAAGCACTGACTTGTGAGGATACAATCCTGGTTATTGTGGCCAGAAAAATTTCCATTCTGTTTGTCAATAAAGTGGATGTGTGGGTTCATTTGATAGAAAACAATGGACACTCCAATTCTTGGTTTGATGATGCTTTGTCAAAAACAATTAGTAAAATCTTCCTTGAAACTTAAAAAAAAAAAGATTGACAATTAAAGCAAAAAACATTCACATTTATATTAGTTTATGCAGTAAAAATTAAGAGGCAAGCGACTTCAAAGAGACTGAGCCTTACCTCAATCTTATTCCTCCTGCTCTAGAGGCCAGCACTCCAAGCCATCAGGAGACACAGTGAACCAAACAAAGGGGATAAGCAAGGCCTTGACACTCCCAAAACCACAGTGGGAAGAGACATGTGACGGTTTCCTGTGGAGTCTGAGCACATATACAGTATTTGTAAATCTCTGCTCATCCAGATATACACACAAGTAAAATGTTTTACCTTGTGGTTTGTCTACAGGAGTGCCCATTAAGGTTAACAGTGTGTCTAATTAAAATAATGCAAAAACAATCCCATACCAATGTGAATAAAAAATTATTGCTAAACTTTTTCCATGGAAACGTGTAATCAATTAATCAATTATCACTAAACAAAATTAATACTTCATGAAAACTTTATTCAACAGCTTTACTGATTAAAAGTTTGATATATCTGAATCATTTCTTCATATACCTACACCCAGCTCTGAACTAAAAACTGCCACTATTTAAAATATCAAAAATACCATCACCGATAGAGGGATTGAGAGGTGACTGCTAAGGGGTGTGGAGCTTTTCTTTTTGGAATAATGAAATTGTTCTAAAAATTTTTTGTGGTGATGAATGCACGACACTGTGATTATACACTTTGGATAGATTGGATGTGAATATATCTCAATAAAACCGCTAAAAAAAAAATGCCATCGCCATGTGGGGGTGCCCAGTAATGTGTCAGGCATAATTCAATAGATTTTGGATTATGAAAGAATCAATGACTTAAGACAGAAAATTAAGAGAGTGGGAGAAAAGAAAAAGAAAACACTATCTAAAGGGAATAAACAAATGAATTTTTTTAAAAATCGGGGGGAAAAATCCCACAAATAACTGTGATTATCAGTACAACTAATATAGCTAGAACTTATCTTAAATCTCACCTGAAATTTTATAATAGACCAATTAGGCATTTCCTCTTACCCACTCTAAATAAACTCAGAAAGTTCCCTTTGCCATCTCATCTACAGACTATACACCAACTTTTGCCTGAATAACACATACAAAGCTCTGGCACACAGCTGCAGGATTCAGATGGGAAACTACACACTGCCTTCCAATGATACAGAATGTCACATCACAGGGAGACAGTTTACAGACCAAAATTCACTGAAGATGGGTAACACTTCTAGTGAAGAGAATGTTCTGTGAGAATTAACAGTGAAATGAAGTCACTAAAATTCAACAGGCTCAAATGTAATCACTTCATGGCAGTAAGAAAAAATGAAGTTTCAGGGATTTAGGGATGTAAAGAACTTTTAGGGAAGCAGCTGTGGCTCAATCAGCAGGGCTCCCGTTTACCATAAGGGAGGCCCCGGGTTCCGTTCCCTGGGCCTCCTGGTGAAGGCAAGCCGGCCCGCACGGCGTGGTTAGCTGACCCAGCGAGCACAAGCAGCAAGGGGGGGATAAATGAATAAATAAATTTAAAAAATCTTTAAAAAAAAAAAAAGAACTTTTAATGAACCGTTAGGGTTTTCATCCCTCTCTTCAGTTGCATATAGTAAACAGATTAGTAAAAATAGGCTTTTGAACTAATTTAGATTTGTAAGAATTGGATCAAAAACCCCTAGAATTTACATAGCTTATGTTGTCTAAGTTTGTCTCTCATTACAAACAATAGCCACAGAGCTGAAAAGAAATATGAGTCACAAATCAAAAACAAAGGAGGAAAAAAAAAATGAACAGAGGAAAGCTTTATCTCCAGATACCAAAATTTCTTACTTAAAATATTGTAAATGGCAGGTACCATTCTTACTTGGGAGTAAGAAGGTACCATCCACACTGTCTTTTGCTTAGGGGAAAGCCCATATGGCCCCCAAACACCCCTTCCAGCTCCATCCACCTCAGCACCCAGCCACTAATATAGTAAGCCACATCCCCTAGAAAGCGACTGGAATTCTAACAGATGAGTCACCCACTCCCCCGCAGTAAGAGGTCATTCTCTATCAGGAAGCCCACTCTGCAAAGTTCCCTTGTTCATCTCTTAGGCTGCCACCACCATGGCCCACATAAAGCTGATCCCCCAACCTTAGCAGCCTACCAACCCTCCTCTACACCCGGCAAATCACAACTCCCACTGGCCTCATCCTACCGCCAAGGATGCCAGCACTCTTCACCGTGCCATTCCTGAGAACCACTCCATGTCAGGGCGCATCTGGGCCCCGGAGGATCCAAACCTATACCCAACGCTCCTGTACCCAGCTGAGTTCCTGCCTTTCCATGAACTAATCACCAGTTACCTCAGAGAAGCTGAACTCTCCAACGCCTCTCCTCCCCCAAGCCAGACTCCAGCCAAATTTCCAGACCTGAGGGGGCAAATGCATCCCGGTGCGCCTTAGGGACCAGGCACACAGAGGCCCCTGGAATACAATCGCAAGCCCTCCCCAAACCCCCACCCCGCGCCGCGGACAGCCTTCGGAGCGCCTGCATTCAGCGCCAAGGGCCCACTAGACTGAAGTCTCCGCGCCCCTACGACCTCCATCCCTGGCTACAAAAATCCCAGACATCAAGCCATCGAGGCCAAGAACCCCGCCAAGCTTCCGGCCAGTGCAGTTTCCCAGGTGGGACCCAGCGTCCCCAGGCCCGGGCCGCTGGGACCCACTTGCAAGCCCTGCTGTGCGCCAGGGGCCCGGGCCGCGTCCCCGCCCGGCCCCCATTGTTGCAGGTCCCAGCGGCCCGGGCCGGGAGCCGGGGGCCGGCCGGCTCTCACCTCCCGCGCCGCGGCTCCGAGCCGCGCCAGGCCGGGCAGGGCCGAGCAGTCGCACGTTCGACTGCGCGGGCCTTGGCTGGGTCCTCCGCGGCGAGGGCAGGTCGGCGGCTGCGGCGGGAAGCAGCAAGCCAGGCCCGGACGCCGCGGGCTAGCTCCGGCCGAGCGTCGGTCTCCTCCGGCGGCGGCGCTCGCAGCCTCCGCTCACGGTCCGCACCAGAAAGCGTCCCCCTCCCGGCCCGCGCGCCCGGTAGCCCAGACGGAAACAAGCTCCGCCGACAGGAAAGTTCCGCTGCTAGCGGACCGAAGACCTTTCCTCCCCGCGCCGGGTGACCCGCGATTCCTCCCTGACAGGGGTTTACCTGCTGGAGAGGACCGTTTCGGGAGTGAATGTTGCACGGACAATCCCAAGCCCAGAACCCGCCTGGGAATGATTCCAAGGGTGGCTCCAACGGAACGGGTTTGTACGCCCCCAGCCACAAGCGAGACACTGGCTACTTGGGGCCTCATCTGCGCCTCCCTCGGTTCCTCCTCATGCCTCACTTGGGGATAACCTCAGAGGGAGGGTTGTTAGGATTGAAAGTAGATGATGCAAGGGCGGCGCGGAGATTCGGAGATCTACACTGGGGCACGGTTATTGCTGCTGCTGCTGCTAATGGTAATTGCTACCACAGCTATTGCCTCCTACGGAGGTTGTGCGCAGCCCTCAAGGGCTCCTGAAATTGATGTGCACTCTAAGGTTATCCCCCTCCACCCTACTTTCCGTCCCTTTTGCTGTTGAACTGAAGCCGTCTTCAGAATTCCCTGGAAGAAAAGCAGGGACAAGAGGGGGCTTTCTTGATCATGGACACTCCTTGGGGAAGTTAAGGATGCCAGTTCTCCGCTCCCCTCCCAAGTGGGGAATCACTGCCATGTGGCGCCAGTTACGGATTGGGGTGTGTTGTATTGGCTGCTTCTCTCCACTACAGCCCCAGGTTCTCCTCCTCCTCCTCCCAAGAAGTGAACATTGCTGAGATGATGAAAAGTTTAGAAAGGGGAACTTTTCTTGAAATTTTGTTTTGTTTTCCTCAAAAAATCAAGAGAAAAAAAAAAACCCTTTTTCCTCCCCACCTCCCTTTTCTACTGGGTCTTCACACCTCTAGGTAACCTGACTTATTTTCAGAGCAAATTAGGTTATAAAAATACGAGCATGTGTTCCCAAACTATCAAAGGGAACTTAGATCTGCAGAAAGAATCCAATAAGTATACAGCTTTTACATCTTCTCAAATTTTCCATTCTTGGGTCTGAGATGAGTCATTTACACCTAAGAGAAATTTTGTCTTTGCCCTGACCTGAGCATCTTGAGGTCAGGTCAGTACTTTGATCCCTCTGGGCTCCTTGCCTTGCATTCTTCCCAGTCCACCTCTAAGCTTAAGCTCCCTAAATGAAACATAAAACAGATTTGTCCCTAAGGGTTGAAGCGGATTCAGAAGAGAGCCCCAAAAATGACCAAAAGGAGGGGAAAGAGAACAGTGAGGTTGCCCAGAGATTTGGGTAAGGGATCCTGTTGTTAATCACCCCAAAAGACACAAGACACTCATACAGATACAGCCATCAGACACACCCCACACTTACCTTCCCCCCTTCCCTGGGGTTGGAACAAGAGCCAGGCCAGGGCTGGCTCCCCTGGTAATGGAAGCTCCTTCCACTCCCTCCCCCCAGGCCACCATTGCCTTTCTGTGACATCACTTTTTCCTTGCCCTCCTGGAGCTCTCTGACTACTTGGATGACGTTATGCCCTCACAACCACCTTTGGGGCTCACAGTACCCCAAAACCACCTGCAGGAGAATAGGTTCTATGGGATGGGGAGATCCCTAGGGTGATATACATACATACTTGCCTATTGATGGCTCTGCCTTCAAGAAGGGCTGAATGGTCTGGGACCATTCTGCCAAGAGAAGACAAGGCTTAACAGTGATTCGTTTATTAATCAGAAACTAAGACTGGGTCTTCTCCATCACCATGAATTTACACCTAAAAAAAAAATCATCTTCCTTTCGCCTGTTTCACCTCTTCATTCCACAAGAGCCAACTCAATCCTTCCTCCAGTCACACTTCCTTCCCACCCCCACTTAACGGCAAAGCCATGACCACTCCGAATCAGGTTCTGAGGTGACAGAGATTTATACTGCTTTCTTCAAAATCATCCCATTTTTGGGCTTTTTTATTATTATTATTATTATTATTTTAAACAATTTATTGAAGTATATCATTCATACATGAACATACATAAACTATAAGTGTTCAGTAAACATCGTGATCCTACAAAACAAACATGCATAACATTATGCAGGGCTCCCATACATCACCCCCCCACAAACACCCTGCATTGTTGTGAAACATTTGTTAACAAATCATGAAAGAGCATCATCAAAGTATTACTATTAACTTTAGTCCGTATCTTCCTCCCCTATACATTTTTTTAAGGATTGATTTATTTACTTTTATCCATTTTTACATCCCCCCACACTCCCATTTTTGCTGTTTTTATGTCCATTCGCTGGGCAACTCTCTGTGTCTGTTTCCTGCCCTCTCTTCTCATCCTTCTCTTCCTGTCTTCACTGGGATTCGATCCTCGGAACCTCCGATGTGGGAGAAAGGCATCCTACCGCCTGCACCACCTTAGTTCCTGGTTTTTCGGTATGTCTTGTCTTGGCTCTCCCTTGTGTCACTCTCCTGTTATGTCATCATCTTGCTGCATGGCTCGTGGGGCCTACCAGCTCACCCACAGACGGGGCCTAGTGGCTCACCCGCTCGCAGGGCCTGGTGGTGTACCTGTGCATGGGGCCTGGTGGCCCATGCGCCTTCTATATTTTTCTTTTTTAAAATTTTTACCAGGAGGTCCCGAGGATCAAACCCAGGTCCCTCCATGTGGGAGATGGACACCCAACCACCTGAGTCACATCCGTCCCCCTGCTATATCTCTTAAGGTTGACCAAAGATACCCAGAGTTACAGTCTTTTCCCATACAGGATGGTCATATAATAAATCAGGCTTAGTTTATCACCAGCATTCTAAAAACCGGACCTAGGGAGAAAAACTAGGTCTAGGGACAGACGCATGGTTTCTAATACAGCAAATGTTTAGCCTACCCTGATTATCACAAAATCAGGACAGCGAGAATATTCGCAACATTCTTGGGCTTTTAACTATCTACCTGTACACCATTTGTCTCATCGCCCAGATTGTAGTCTCTGGGAGGTGTTTTGTCATTGGTGGTGGGGGTGGTTTTTATCTACCCTAATGCCTAATGAAGGTCTGGCATAGTTGCTGCACCATAAAATGCCCCATTTGGCAATTATTCACTGGGTACCTCCCTTGTGCCAGGCACTGTGCTGTGCTGGATACCTGGCATGACTGTAAGCACTTTATCAATAGTAACTCAATAAACCATCACATCGATCCTGTGAGGTACATACAATTATTACCCTACTTCGCAGATGGAAAAAAGGAGGTAAGTAACTTGAGTTGTTGATAAAAGGAACCTGGGGTTTGAGTGCTGGCCATCAGGGTCCAGAGCCCAACCATGCAATGAAGTAAATGAACTATGCTCAAAATTGAACTTGGAGGATTTGGTCTGTTCTTGAGGCTGTAAAGTGTAACCAATTAGAACCTGCCCCATGCAGATGTGCGTTCAGCAGACATTTCTTATCCCCTGACTATATTTCAGATGCCCATCTAAGCCTAGGGAACACATCACTGAATAAAAGTGAGCAGGTCTCTGATCTTGAGTAACTTACCTTCTTAATAGTGGAAACAAGCAGTACAAAATAATTTCAAATTCTAATAAGTGCTAAAAAGAATATAAAACAGATACCTGTGTGGGAGAGAGGCTGTTGAGAGAAGGGAAGCATTGGGTGACAACTCCCTGAGAAGGTGGCCTGTAAGCTGAAACCTGAATCCCAAGAATGCTAGAGAGAACCATAAGAAAACTCGGGGGAGGAGAATTCTAGGCAGAGGGATGAGAGTTCTAGGGCAGTGTGAGGCATAGTGGGAACCCCCACACAGCTACCCTGGTGGATAGAGACATGCCCTCTAGCTCTGTCTAGCTCTGTCTCGATTTCATGGTTTTGAGGGAATCACTGGCAAGGAGGGCCCTGGTGAAGGTAAAAAAAAAAAAAAAAAAAAAAGGTGCTTTTGAGAAACAGTCCCAGGGAATCAGCACAAATTACCATGAATGATGGTTTGAAGCTGTGTGTAAGCCAGAAAAAAATATGTTCTTAAACCTAATCCATTCCTGTGCGTGAATCCATTGTAAGTATGACCTTTTGAAGAGGTCACTTCAGCTAAGGTGTGGCCCCCCTCAATCAGGATGGGCCTTGATGGCTATTACTGGTGTACTTTACAAGCAGGATGAAATTCAGACATAGGGAGAGAAAGCCACAGGAAGCAAGAAGCTGAACATCAATGGAGCCCAGAAGAGAAGGGAGAAACCAAGAGATGCTGCCATGTGCCTTGCTATGTGACAAGCTAAGGACCAAGGATCACCAGCAGCCAGCCCCAGAACACCAGACTTGGGGGAGAAAGCATTGCCTTGATGATGCCTTGACTTGGACTTTTTCCCAGCCTCAAACTGTGAGTGAATAAATTCCCATTGTTTAACTCAATCCATTTCAAGGTATTTGCTTGAGCAACTAATGAAACTAAAACAGCATGACTGATAAAGACCACATATATTTGTGCATGACAATGATCAAATGGTGCAACAGTTGCTAAACAAAGTCCCACAGAGAACAATTCCATTCAGTTCCATCAGCTTCCTCAATGAAGCCCTCTCTGACCACCCAATCTAAGTAGCTACTCAGTCACAATCATACCATCCTATCTGTAGGATGCAATGCTATCTCACATCTTTCCTTATCTGTTTCTTATCTCTCTCCCCCTCCAGATCCAGTAAGGACCTTGTCTATCTTACTGACCAGAGCCCTAGCGGCTAGAACAGTGGCTGATGCAGAAGAGTTCAATAGATGTGTTTAATAGATATAAGCATGTGCTGTACCCATCACTGAAGCAGGCCTATGAGATACTAGAAATGAAAGGGGGTGGGTCAAGGCCCCTTGGAGCTTCTAGCATGCCTGGTAGGGCTTACATAGACTGTGATACCTTGCAGAGTGGGGTCAATACCTATGGACGGTGTTTTAGTTTGCCAAAGGCTGCCAGGGCAATACATCAGAAATGGGTTGGCTTTTATAATAGGGATTTTTTTTTTTTTTTTTTTTTTTTTTAAAGATTTTATTTATTTATTCATTTATCCCCCTCTTGCTGCTCATGCTCGCTGGGTCAGCTAACCACGCCGTGCGGGCGGGCTTGCCTTCACCAGGAGGCCCCGGGAACCGAACCCGGGGCCTCCCATATGGTAAACGGGAGCCCTACTGATTGAGCCACAGCCGCTTCCCTATAATAGGGATTTATTAACTTAAAAGTTTACAGTTCTGAGGGCATGAACATGTCCAAATCAAGGCTTCACCAGGCAGTGCTTTTCCCCAAAAAAACTGGCACATGGAGGCATCTGCTTCTCTTCCAGGTTTCATTGCTTCAGCTTCTGGCTTCCTTTCTCCCAAGTTCCATTGATTTCAACTTCTAGCTCTCATGGCTTTTTCTCTCAGTTTCTGTGTGTTTCTCTCTAACTTCCTGGGGTTTTCTCTCTGTTCCTGAGGCCTCTGTCAATTCCAGTTTAAAAAGGACTCTAGTAAGAAGATTAAGATCTACCCTGGGCTATGCTTTACTGACGTACTCTAAGCAAATGACCATTAACTGAATCTAATCTAATCCAATCAAAGGGTCTCACCTACAATAGGTTCACACCCACAGGAATGGACCGATTTAAGAACATAATTTTCTGGAGTCTACAAAAGACTCAAACTACCACAGATGGTAACAAGCAAGGGCCATGAGAAAATGGGGCGGGGCTTGCTTGTACCTGGTGGGGGTGTAGTACAAGCAAGAAGATTTGCTGTAGAAGGGCCTTTAAGGATGAGGGAGCCTTGAATGGCAGAACAGCATGAACGAAGGTGTGGACATAGATAATAAAGATACAAAAGAGGTAGTACTAGCTGGACTTTGGGGTTTGGCTGAGGAGGCTGGGATGGATTATTCCTGGCCCCTTGGGGAGACTCTCAACATCTCTGTCTGTGGCCACTCCCAGGTCACTTTAGAGTTAAAGTTTTAGTGGCTTGGGTTCTGTTTAACTGACCCTGTGTTATGGCTAGAAGAGAAAGGTAAGGAGCTCTGGGCTCCAGGGCCATGAGAATCGGCTCACTCTCACCTCATCTGGCTATTCCCAGGAACAGAATAGGGTTGGGATGGGGCACCATATGCCTAGAGGTGAGTGAATAAGAACATATCATCCAGGCAGCTCCCATTCTTGCACCCCAAGGAAGAGACAGATTACCTGGGAAAGGACAGAGGCTGTGAATCTTTAAGTGGTGAGGGCTATGTTAGGTGACTCTTTCCAGGCTTAGGCCTTAGAAAATGTCCACCTTCTCATTGTTCACCTGGGGAGACTATGGACCCCAGAAGGGCAGTGTGTTTCCCAAGGTCACCAGTGATCTAAAGTCCAGGTCTCCTACTCCCTGGGGTTCTGCTCAGGATAAGTGGTGTTAAACTTGGCCCATGGGGGAAGCGGATGTGGCTCAAGCAGTTGGGTGCCCACCTATCACATGGGAGGTAGCAGGTTCGGTTCCCAGTGCCTCCTAAAGAAGACAAGACAGCGAGCTGATGTGAGGGGCTGGCATGGCAAGCTAACACACTGAGATGATGCATTGAGATGACACACTGAGATGACACACCAAGGAGACAATATGAGAGACACAACAAGCAGGGAGTGAATGTGGCTCAAGGGATTGGGCACCTCCCTCCCACATGGGAGGTCCCTGGTTTGGTTCCCAGTGCCTCCTAAAAAGAACACGAGCAGACACAGCATACAATAAGCAGACAGCAAGTGCAAACAATGGGGGGGAGGGGGGGAGGAGAGATAAATAAATAAATCTTAAAAAAAAAATAGTAACATGGGAAGGGATGTCACCAAAAATGATGGAGTAGGGAAATCCAAATATTCATCCTTCCACTAAAGCAATGATAAAGTTGGCAAAAAAATTAACAAAGTCCACTTTATTTTTCAGGACTCTGGAATCTAATCAAATCCTTACAACAACTAGGGGAGCACTTAATGAAGAAAGAAGCTGCTAAATTTCAATAAGAGTGCATTGTTGTATTTCTACTTGCTCATCTACTATCCCCCGTTCCCCAGGTCAGAGAAACCTATGGAAGCCTAGCTTCCTGGTGTAGCTTACTGGTGCAAGAGGGTGAAATATGGACATTTATCTCAAAGAAGTGTGGTTGTGTGTTTTGACCTGTCTGGCAGCTCCATAAGGGATTTGTCTAAGTTTTGCCCCATTGGAATCCTCTCTGGGCTGGAGTAGGCCCCCAGTCAGTGTTTGTGGAAGGCATTTAAAAGTGTATACTAGGGAAGCGGCTGTGGCTCAATCAGTAAGGCTCCCGTTTACCATATGGGAGGCCCCGGGTTCGGTTCCCGGGGCCTCCTGGTGAAGGCAAGCCCGTCCACACGATGTGGTTAGCTGACCCAGCAAGCACAAGCAGCAAGGGGGGGATAAATGGATAAATAAATAAAATCTTAAAAAAAAAAAAAAAAGTGTATACTAGCTGTAGCCATTTGGAGCAAGGGATAACAAATGGGGAGGCCAGAAGACATACCAGAAAGCCTAAGAAGAAAAAGGCTGAGGATGGGCTTATATGGGGGAATAAGAAATTTGAGAAGCCCCTGCATATACTGAAGAATCTATAAGACCACACTCATGCCCAGGGTTAGACACATGCTTAAAAAAGACATGGGAAGATCTGAAACTATCACCCCTGGCTGATATTTAGACTATGTATTGGCAGGAAGTCAACTCTAACACAGAGCTGTAAATAGCCTGGATAAGTTTTGAAGGAGAGTCTCAAATCAGAGCCAGTTTGCAAAGACAAGGAGAGTAAATTTTTTTTGACTCCCAGAAATCTCTGACAAGTCGCAGGCTGACCTCTAAGCCAAGAGAATAGAGACTTCATTGACCACATATGGCAAAGAATACAGTCTTTACAAAAAAAAAAAAGTTTAGAAAAATCACTAAACAAACAACTACAACCAACAACAAGCAAAATTGACAAACCCTGGAGAGAGGAAAGAATCTGATCTCCAGACTTAACATATTATAATATTCAAAGTATTCCATTTTCAACAAAAACTTCTAAATCATACAAAGAAACAAGAAAGTATGGCCCATTCACAGGAAAAAAGAAATTAACAGAAACTGTCCCTTATGAAACCCAGACATTGAACTTAATAAAGACTTTAAACCAACTGTGGCAGTTTGAGATTATTTTATGAATCCCAAAAAGAAAAATATTATAGTTTGTAAACAGCTATATTCTTCTGGGTGTGATACCCTTTGATTGCATTAAATTCAGCTGAGGGGACTTTGATTAGCTTATTTGTTAAGACTGCTTTAGGGCAGGGGTTCTTAACAAGGGGTCTACACACTTGAACTTAAAAAAAAACATTTTTGTGGGGACATGTTGCTATGGGTGTGATATATTTATAAAATAATAATAAACAGTATAGTGTGGACTTAGTAAGGGGTCCATGGTTTTCACCTGACTGGCAAAGGGGCCTGTGGAAGAAAAAAGGTTAAGAACCCCTGCTGCAGGGCTTTTTATTGGACTACATCAGTGAGATGGACTCAGCTTGAGTCCCTACCCCCTTGCGGGGTCTGATATAAACAGACATTTACTCAGACAGTCACAGGAAGAGAGTGCTCTGTCATGTTTGATCCTACCATATAACAGAAAGGAGAAGGCTAAAACAGCTGAGGTGCCAGGGAGAGATGAACCATTTGCCTGGTGGCTTATAGCTGAATTGGGGAAGAGAGCAGAATAGCCGACACTGATATGGGAAGCCCTAAGAGACAGCCCTGTGCCAGCCTGAAGCTGAAATCAGGAAGAAAGCAGAGAAGCTGGGCCTGAGAGAAAAGCCCAGAGGGGAAGGAGAGACCAGGCAGAGATCGCCTGCCATCTTGTTTCAACACGTCGCAGCTGATTTTGGTGAGAAAGCACCTCTTGTGGTGCCTTGAGTTGGACTTTTCATGGCCTTGGAACTGTAAGCTTTTACCCCAAATAAATCTCTATTATAAAAGCCAACAGATAAAGGGAAGGAAAATAGGGAAAAAAGAAAAGAGAAAGGAAAAAAAAAATGAATATATATATATATATTTTAAGGCATTTCCTTTGCTTTTTTGCCCATTTTTTGAATGTCCCAATCCACTAATTATATTTTATTTTGTTTTGTTCTTTGTTTGATTATTTGTTTTTTTTCCTTCTCTCT
>JAKSZT010037307.1:522272-534850 GCA_026826555.1 Tolypeutes matacus
GCATCTGCAGGCAGGATCATCCCACCCACCATATCCATGGGATATAAGCCCTCTCTCACTTGGAGTTGGAGTGGACATCACCATCCCAGTCGCCTCTGGATTGGGGGAAGAACTATGGACTAGAGTGGACTTGATGGTATTCTCTTGTTCACATATGGTGATTCTAGCAATGCAAGAAATTATAACAATGAGGTGGAGCCAGTGGCCACTTGACACTTTTGGGGTAGGGAGGGGATGAGCAGTTGAAATACAGGGGCTTCTTTGGGAGTTGGAGGTTGTCCTGAGTACTGTTGTGGCAACGGATGTAGGCCATTTTAAATCAGCACACACCACTCAGAACTGAGTGGGAGAGAGTGTGGTCTACAGTGTGAACTGTGGTCTATGGTTGGTGGCAAGGCTCCAGGATGTGTAAGTTCATTGAGGGTGGTGGGCCACACTGTGGGAGATGTTTGTGTGGGATGTGGTGGGAGGTGTGGGAGGTAGGTAACATGGGAATCCCAGTGGGTTCCGTGTAATATTTTGGGTAATCTAAGCACCTCTTAAAATATATGTGTGTATATATATATATATATATATATATATATATAACATTTTTGTAAGCAAATACACATATATGCATATATATTTATAAAAAATAAATAAATAAATATTTGATTCCTTTAAAGAAAAAAAAAAAAGAAAACAATGGAGGGACTTGTTTAAAGTACTGAAATATAAGTGTAATTACCGAATTCAATACCCACTGAAATATATTTTAAATATAAAAAAATAAACTTTTTCATGAAAATTAAAAAAAACAAACAAACAAAAAAAAAAACAAAAGCCAACAGATGTCTGGTATTTTGCATCGGCAGCCTTTTGGCAGACTGATACACTAAATATCATAAATATGTTCAAAGAGATAAATAAAACTGTGGTCAAAGAATTAAAGGAAACCAGAACAATGTTGCAACAAATAGGAAATATTAATAGAGAAATAGAAAAAGGAACAAAAACAACTTCCGGAGGTGAAAAGTATAATAACTGAAATGAAAAATTCAGGGGGTTAGTTAACAGGATTTGAACTGACAGAAGAAATAATCAGTGAACTAGAGATAGATCAATTGAAATTATTCAATTTGAGGAACAGAAAGGCAAAATAAAGGGGGGTGAATGTGGCTCAAATGGTTGGTGTCCATCTCCCTTATGGAGGGACCTGGGTTCGATCTCCAGGACCTCCCAGTAAAAATAAAGAAAAATATAGAAGACGTGCGGACTGCCAGGCCCCATGCATGGGTGTGTCATCAGGCCCCGTGCGCAGGTGCACCCCCCAGGCCCCGCGAGTGGGTGTGCCACCAGGCCCTGCTGAGCCACGCAGCAAGATGATGACATAACAGGAAAGTGACACAAGGGAGAGCCAAGACAAGATGCACTGAAAAACCAGGAACTAAGGTGGCGCAGGCAGTAGGATGCCTCTCTCCCACATCAGAGGTTCCCAGGATCAAATCCCAGTGAAGACAGGAGGAGAAGGATGAGGAGAGAGGGCAGGAAGCGGACACAGAGAGTTTCCCAGTGAATGGACACAGAAACAGCAAAAATGGGAGGGGGAGCGGGTAAAATTGGATAAAAGTAAGTAAACAAATAAATCTTTAAAAAAAAGAAAGGCAAAATAAAATATTTAACAAAACTTAAGGGACCTGGGTGCTTCCATCAAGTGCACCATCATACACATAATGGGAATCCCAGAGAAGAGGGGAACACAAAGGGGGTAGAAAGAATATTTGAAGAAATAATGGCCAGAAACTTCCCAAATTTGATGGAATAGGTGAATCTACACATCCAAGAAGCTCAGCAAATTCCTAGTCAAAGAGATCCACACTAAGACACATAATAATAAAGACACATAATAAAACTATCAAATGCCAAAGGCAAAGATATAAACCTTAAAGCAAAACGAGAGAAGCAATTCATCATGTATAAGGGATCCTCAATAAGATTAAGTGCCAACATCTCACCAAAAACTAGGGAGGCCAGAAGGCAGTGAGATGACATATTTAGAGTGCTGAAAGGAAAAACAAAAACAAAAACCTTTTCAGTTAAGAATTCTATATCCAGCAAACATATCCTTCAAAAAATGAAGGACTAATTAAGACATTTCCAGATAAAAGTTGAGAAAGTTTGTCACCAGTGGACCTGCCCTACAAGAAATGATAAATGGAGTTCTTGAGGCTGAAATGAAAGGAATTTGAAGTCATTTGAAGAAACAAGTAACCCAGGCAAAAGTAATTACACAGGGGAGCAGATGTGGCTCAAGCAGTTGAGTGCCTGCTTCCCACATGGGAGGTCCCAGGTTCTGTTCCCGGTGCCTCCTAAAATAAAAAATCAAACAACAAGCAAACAAAGAAAAACCAACTCAGGGGAGCCGATGTGGCTCAGTGGTTGAGTGCTGGCTTCACACATATGAGGTCCCGGGTTCAATCCACACCCCTGGTACCTCAAAAAAAAAAAAAAAAAAAAAATCAATGTAATACACCACATTTATAGAATGAAGAGGGGAAAAACAAACAAATGTGACCATTTCAATTGAGTCAGAAAAAAATCCAACCATTTTTTGTAACAAAATACTCAGCAAACTAGGAATATAAGGTAACTTCCTCCATGTGATAAAGGTAATTTATGAAAAACCCATGCTAATATCATTCTTGATAGTAAAAAACTGAACTCTTTCTCCCTAAGCCAAGGCAAGGATGCCTGATTTCACAAACCCTTCTATTTAAATTCTTACTGGAAGTTCTAGCAAGAGCAATTAGGCAAGGAAAAACAAAGAAATAAGAAGACATCCAAATTGGAAAGGAAGAAGAAAGCTAACTCTATTTTCAGATGACATGATCTTATATATAGAAAATACTAAAGAATCCACACACAAAAAATCTGAGTTAATAAATTCAACAAAGCTGCAGGATACAAGATCAACTCACAAAACTCACTTTATTTCTATACACTAGCAATGAACAATCTGAAAGTGAAATAAAAACAATTGTATTTACAAGAGCATCAAAAAGAATAAAATGCTTAGAAATACATTTAACCAAGAAAGTGCAAAATTTGTAGAAAGAAATATAGCAGACCCAAATAAATGAAAAGACATCTCATGTTTATGTATTGGAAGTCAATATTATTAAGATGTCAATACTATCTAAAGCAATATACAGGTTCAGTACAATCCCCATCAAAATTCCAATAGCCTTTTTTGCAGGAATGAAAATGCTGAGCCTAAAATTCATATGGAATTGCAAGGAACCTCTGAATAAGCCAAAGCAATCTTAAGAAAGAACAAAACTGGAGGTCTCTTATTTCTTAATTTCAAAACTTACTACAAAGCTACAGTAATCAAAACAATGTGTCCCTCGCATAAGTGTAGATATATAGATCAATGAAATAGAACTGAGAGTCCAGAAATAAACCCATTTATGGTCAATTCATTTTTGGTAAGGGTGCCAAGTCTACTTAATGGGAAAAGAATAGTCTTCAACAAATGGTGGTGGGAGAACTGGATATCCACAAGCCAAAGAATGAAGTTGAAATCTTACCTCACACCATATACAAAAATTAACTCAATATGGGTCAAAGACCTAAACATAAGTATTAAAATATAAAACTCTGAGAAGAAATTATCTTCACCAATGACATCAGTGTAAATCTTCATGACTTTGGATTTGGCAATAGTTCTTAACTATGAAAACAAAAGCATAAACAAAAGAAAAAAATAGTTATTTTGGACTTCAGCACAATTTAAAACTTCTGTGCTTCAAAGGACGCGATCAAGAAAGTAAAAAGGCAACCCACAAAATGGGAGAAAATATTTACAAATCACAATCTGATATGGGTCTAGTATCCAGAATATATGAAGAACTCTTACAACTCCACAACAAAGACACACAACCAAATTAAAGAATGGTCAAATGTGGATATTTGTATACCAATGTTCATTGCAGCATAATTCACAATAGCCAAAAGGCGGAAAGCAACCTAATTGTCCACCAGCAGATAAATGGTTAAACAATATGTGGTGTATACATACAATGGAATATTAGCCTTAAAAAGGAATGAAGTTCACAATTAAAAGTGTAGGTATTTTGAAGTACTGGGCTTATATGTCATTGGAATAGATGTGTACAGCAATAAGCAGGTTTTCAAACCTAGTACTTAGTTTGTGTACAAATGTAATTATGTTCATTGTGTATATATTATACAATGGGCACATGTAATGTAAGTATTAAAGGCTACTTACTATTGTTTAAATGCAAATGTTCATATCTCATTTCTTTTTTATCATGTTAAATAAATGTTGATGTTCTTAAAAAAAAAAAGGAATGAACTTCTGATACATGCTGGTACATGGATGAAATTTGAAGACATCATGTTGAGTGACATTGATCAGACACAAAGGGACAGATATCATATGGTTCGACTTATATGAAATAACCAGAATATACAAATTCATAGAGACCAAAAGTAAAGTACAGATTATGGGTGGGAGGGAAAGGGAAGGGGAATGGTGAGTCAATGCATAATGGGTTTAGGGTAATGGAAAACTTCTGGTAATGGATGGAAATGAGGGTACTACAACATTGTGAATGTGATTAATGCCACTGAATGATGTATTTGGGAGAAGTTGAAATGGGAAAGTTCATGTTGTATATAGGTTTCCATAATTAAAAAAAAAAAAAAAAGCAAATAAAGAGACAGTGACAATTAAATGCAATCTATAATCCTGGATTGGAACTAATAATGGAAAGAAAAGGCCCAAAAGGACATTATTGGGACATATGAGAAAATTGGAATATATACTGTAAGCCTTATATTAGCATTAAATTGCTTGAACTTGAAAACTATGCCTAAGGTGATTACATAAGTGAATATCTTTGTTCTCAGGAAATGTTCATGGAAATATTAATTATTCAAGGAGCATGATGTATGCAATCTACTCTTAAATGTTTAGAGAACAGATAAATAAATAGATAGATAGATAGGAATGGATGGATGGGTGGATGGATGGATGGATGGATGGATGGATGGATGGATGGATGGATGGATGGATAGAATGATACAGCAGGGAAGCGGCTGTGGCTCAATCAGTAGGGCTCCCGTTTACCATATGGGAGGCCCCGGGTTCGGTTCCCGGGGCCTCCTGGTGAAGGCAAGCCCGCCCGCACAGCGTGGTTAGCTGACCCAGCGAGCACAAGCAGCAAGGGGGGGATAAATGAATAAATAAATAAAATCTTTAAAAAAAAAAAGGAAAATAAGCATTGGCGAGGATGTAGAGAAATTGGAACACTTGTACATTGCTGGTGGTAATGTAAATTGTTGCAGTCCTTGTGGAAAGCAGTTTCTCAATAAGTTAAACATAGAATTATCAAGTAACTAAGCAATTCCACTCTCAGGTACATACCCAAAAGAAATTAAACCATATGTCTACCCAAAAACTTGTAAATGAATGTTCATGGTAGCACTATTCACAATAGCCAAAGGGTGGAAACAAGCCAAATGTCCATCAACTGATGATTGGATAAATGGAATATTATTCAGCCATAAAAAGCAATAGAATTCTGATATATGCTCACACATGGATAAATCTTAAGAATACTAAGCAAAAGAAACCAGGCACAAAAGGTCACATATTTTATGATTCTGTTTATATGAAGTATTCAGATAAGGCAAATCCATAAAGCAAGCAAGCCAATTAGTGGTTGACAGGGGCTAGGGACAGTGGGGGATGGAGAGTTATTGCTTAATGGCTTTCCTTTTGGGGTGATGAAAATGCTCTGGAATTAGACAGTGGTAAAAATGTAGTAAATGTCACTGAAGTGTACACTTTTTAAAAATGGTTAAAAATCAAATTTTATGCTATGTATATTTCACCACAATAAAAAAGTAACATGGCCTATAGAGAAACCTAGGTCTATGGTGCCATCTAAGGACAATTGCATTCTGCCCCAGGAAGCTGTAGAGAGACCTCTGGCCTTGGGACAGCAGGGAGACGAGTGATGGCCACAGGCCATGCCTTGATGGCAGGGATATCCATGTGTTTGCTGGCCTCCACACACGCATGACCCTACCACTTGGACCTTCTTCCAGTCACCTGCCCAAGCTTCACGTCCAAGCTGCTTCAACCAAAAGATATCCAAAGCTTGCTATGGTCTCTGCTGAGGGAATCAGTCCTCACTCTGCTTCTCTATAGTTTTTCAGTTGCCAACAGGCCTGCCCTAGGCAGTGAACCCCCAAACCTCCCCAGAACTGTTGTCTTCTCTTCCACTAGGGGCAGAGAGGCAGGGTCAACCTGTTCATAGATAGATGCTCACCCAGGCTCTCCGGAAATGCCTCTGGTTCTCCTAAACCTCTGCCAAGAATTCCTTTTACTGGCAACTTTTTTTTTAAACTTTATTTTGTACATTTAATAATTGAAAATATAAACAATTGAAAACTAAAAAGAAAACACAGTTGAATAAAAACATACATTTCTCAATTAAATGTACTGGATACATACAAAAATTTTTTTTCATCATATAGTATGTTATACTATATATTTGGTTCATAGTAATGCAATCATACAGTATTTATCCTTTTGTGTCTGGCTTGCATTGCTCAACATTATGTCCTCCAGGTTCATCCATGTTGCCATATGCTTTATGACTTCATTTCTTCTAAAGTTGCATAGTATTCCATTGTGTGAAAACACCACAGTTTATCCACTCATCTATTGATGGACACTGGAGTTTCCAAATTTTAGCAATCATGAATAACGGTGCTATGAACAGCATATGTGCAGATGTCTGTTTGTGTCACTGCTCTCAGTTCTTCTGAATATATACCCAGTAGTGGTATTGCAGGGTCACATGGCAAGTCTATATTCAACTTCTTCAGGAACTGCCAAATAGTCCTCCACAGTAGCTGTACCATTCTGCATTCCCACCACCAGTGAAGAAGTGTTCCTATCTCTCCACATCCTCTCCAGCACTTGTAGTTCTCTGTCTTTTTAATAGTGGCCATTCTGATAGGTGTGAAATGATATCTCATTGTAGTTTTGATTTGCATTTCCCTAATCATGAGTGATGTTGAGCATTTCTTCATGTGTTTTTTTGCCATTTGTATTTCTTCTTCAGAGAAATGTCTCTTCAAGTCTTTTGCCCATTTTTTAATTGGGTCATTTGTCTTTTTATTGTTGAATTGTAACATCTCTTTATATATCCTGGATATTAAACCCTTATCAGATATGTGATTTCCAAATATTTTCTCCCATTGCGTTGGCTGCCTTTTCACCCTTTTGACAAATCCTGCGAGGTGCAAAAGTGTTTAATTTTGAGGAGGTCCCATTTATCCATTTTTTCTTTTGTTGTACGTGCTTTGGGTGTATGGTACAAGAAACCATCACCTACTACAAAGTCTTGAAGATGTTTCCCTACATTTTCTTCTAGTAGTTTTATGGTCCTGGCTTTTACATTTAGGTCTTTGATCCATTTTGAGTTGATTCTTGTATAGAGAGTGAGATAGGGGTCCTCTTTCATTCTTTTGGTTATAGATATCCAGTTTTCCCAGCACCATTTATTGAAGATATTGTTTTGTCTCATTAACATTAACTTGGTAGGTCTGTCAAAAACCAGCTGACTGTATAGTTGAGTGTTTATTTCTGGATTCTCAATTCTATTCCACTGATCGATGTGTTTATCTTTTGCCAGTATCATGCTGTTTTGACCACTATAGTTGTAATATGTTTCAAAGTCAGGCAGTGAAATTCCTCCCATGTTGCTCTTCTTTTTTAGAATGCTTTTGGCTATTTGGGTGCACTTTCCCTTCCAAATGAATTTGGTAATTGCCTTTTCTAATTCTGTATATAAGCTGTTGGGATTTTTGACTGGTATTGCATTGAATCTATAAATCAGTTTGGGTAAGATTGACATCTTCACGATATTTATTCTTCCAATCAATGAACATGGAATGTCTTTCCATTTGTTTAGGTCTTTTAAAATTTCTTTTAGCACTGTTTTGTAGTTTTCTGCATATAGGTCCTATACTTCTTTGATTAAATTAATTCCTAGGTATTTGAGTCTTTTTGTTGCTATTGAAAATGGAATTTTTCCCCTGATTTCCTCCTCAGGTTGTTCAGTACAAGCGTACAAAAACATTACTGATTTTTGCGTGTTGATCTTGTATCCTGCCACTTTGCTGAACTCATTTATTAGCTCAAGTAGCTTTGTCGTGGATACTTCAAAATTTTCTAAGTACAGGATCATGTCATCTGCAAACAGTGAGAGTTTTACTTGTTCCTTTCCTATTTGGATGCCTTTAATTTTTTTCCCCCTTGTCTAATTGTCCTAGCTAGAACTTCTAGTACAATATTGAATAACAATGGTGACAGTGGGCATCCTTGTCTTGTTCCTGATCTTAGAGGGAAAGCTTTCAACCTTTCCCATTGAGTATGATGTTAGCTATGGGATTTTCATATATGCCTTTTATCATATTGAGGAATTTTCCTTCTATTCCTATCTTTTGAAGTGTTTTTATCAAAAAAGGATGCTGGATTTTGTCAAATGCCTTTTCTGCATCTATTGAGATGATCATGTAGGTTTAGTTTGTTTGTTTGTTTTTATAAATATTTAGTTATTTTTTTGTTTTTTAAAGATTTATTTTATTTATCACCCCCTTGCTGCTTGTGCTCACTGTGTCCATTTGCTTTGCGTTTTTTGTGTGTGTCTGCTTGTCTCCCTTTATTGGGTCATCTTGCTGCACCAGCTCACTGCTCCGCGCGGGCAGGTTTTGCTCACCAGGAGGCCCTGGGAATCGAACCCAGAGCCTCCCATATGGTAAACAGGAGCCCAACCAATTGAGCCACAGCCACTTCCTTCATGTGTTTTTTTTCCTTCAATTTGTTAATGTGGTGTATTACATTGATTGATTTTCTTATGGTGAACCAGACTTGCATACCAGGAATAAATCCTACTTGGTCGTGATGTATAAGTCTTTTGATATGCTGTTGAATTCGATTTGCAAGTATTTTGTTGAGAATTTTTGCATCTATGTTCATGAGAGAGATTGGTCTGTAATTTTCTTTTCTTGTGGAATCTTTATCTGGCTTTGGTATTATGGTGATGGCTTCATAAAATGTGTTGGGTAATTTTCCCTCCTCTTCAATTTTTTGGAAAAGTTTAAACAGGATTGGTGTTAATTCTTTTCAAAATGCTTGGCAGAATTCACCTGTGAAGCCATCTGGTCCTAGACTTTTCTTTGCTGGGAGATTTTTGATGATGGATTCAATCTTTTAAAATGTGGTTGGTTTGTTAAGTCCTTGTATTTCTTGTTGTGTCAGTGTAGGTTGGTTATGAGTTTCTAGAAATTTGTCCATTTTATCCAGGTTGTCTAGTTTGTTGGCATACAGTTTCTCATAATATCCTCTTATGATTCTTTTTATTTTTGTGGGGTCAGTTATAACTTTCCCCCTTTCATTTCTGAATGTATTTGCATCTTCTCTCTTCTTTTGTTAGCCTAGCTAGGGGGTTGTCAATTTTATTGATCTTCTCAAAGAAGCAGCTTTTGCTTTTGTTGATTTTCTCTATTTTTTTTTGTTGTTGTTGTTGTTGTTGTTGTTGTTCACAATTTCATTTATTTCTTTTTTTTTTTTTTTTTTTTTTTACCGGGAGGTCCCGGGGATCGAACCCAGGTCCCTCCATATGGGAGACGGATGCCCAACCAGTTGAGCTACATCCGACCCCCAGACAATTTCATTTATTTCTGCTCTAATCTTTATTATTTCTTTCTTTCTGCTTGCTTTGGGATTGGTTTGCGGTTCCTTTTCTAGTTTCTTTAGTTGTTCAATTAAATCTTTGAGTTTAACTCTTTCTTTTTAATATAGGCATTTAGGGTTATAAATTTCCCTCTCAAGACTGCCTTCGCTGTATCCCATAAGTTTTGATAAGTTGTGTTCTCATTTTCATTTGTCTCAATATATTTACTGATTTCACTTGCAATTTCTTCGACTCACTGATTATTTAGGAGTGTGTTGTTCAGCCTCCACACATTTGTGAATTTACTTTTTTCCTGTCTATTATTGAGTTCCAGTTTCATTCCATTATAATCTGAGAAGGTACTTTGTATAATTTCAATCTTTTTATATTTATTGAGAGCTTCATTGTGCCCTAACATGTGGTCTATCCTGGAGAAAGATCCTTGGGCACTTGAGAAGAATGTATAACCTGCTGAGTCTGGATGTAGTGTTCTGTATATGTCTGTTAGGTCTAACTTGTTTATCATATTGTTCAAGTTCTCTGTTTCCTTGTTGATCTTCTGTCTAGTTGTTCTATCTAATGATGTGAGAGGGGTGTTGAAGTCTCCAACGATTGTTGTAGAGATGTCTATTTCTCCCTTCAGTTTTGCAAGAGTTTGTCTCATGTATTTTGGGGCACCCTGGTTAGGTGCATAGATATTATTTTTGACTGTTATATCTTCCTGGTTGATTGCCCCTTTTATTAATATATAATGGCCTTATGTATCTCTTATAACTTTTTTGCATTTAAAGTCTGTTTTGTCTGATATTAGTATAGTTACCCCTGCTCTTTTTTTGGTTACTATTTGCATGGAGTATATTTTTCCAACCTTTCACTTTCAACCGTTTTGTACCCCTGGGTCCTAGGTGAGTTTCTTGTAAGCAGCATACGTATGGCTCATGTTTTTTTATCCATTCTGTCAGCCTCTACTGGCAGCTTTTAATGCTTTCAGTTAACATGGACACTATGCCAGACACTTTGATAAGTACTTTATATACCATTTCTTATTTATCACAAGCTATCTTATCCATCCTTTAAACATGAGGAAACTAAGCAGCAAGACGTCTAAGAAACTCCAAACTCCCACACCCTCCAGAGAAACAGAGAAAAACAAGCAGACACGGGCAAAAGCATCTTTCTCAGGACTCTAGCAAACAGTCAAGGATTTACAGCACCAAGTGAATGCTGAATCAAGAAAAAGGCAAACTTAAAAAACAGTGGGAAAGCCTTATGATGCTTTAACTAGCCCTTCTCCTACCCCTTCCCTGCCTGGCGTAGCAGCAGCTCACGTTCCAGTACAGGTCCCTGGTCACCGATCCTAGAGGGTGCTGGCACCCCGTATTCACAAATTGGGGTGTATAAGCATATGTAGTTCCAACCCATCTAGTGGAAGCCTGAGGAACTGACCCAAGGTGTCTCACTTGTCTCAGAACTCACAATGGACAAAGTAGCTGACGTAGTCATTAAAACACGGTAAGAAAACAATTATACCAGAGCTGCCTGGGGGAAACAATTAAGGTTGACACATACAATAGAGCACCTGGGGCCTGGGAGGAAAGGCTGCAGAGAATTTTCTGGGGAAAGTGAGGCATTCAGAGTGTCCATGTATATTGGGGAATTGATAAGTTCATGCACATGTACAGGGCAAGATGCATGCTCAGAAAAGACATGTTCTTTTCAAAGAGCTCAGGCTGTTCTTTGGCTCACTGCAAAGCTGGCTGAATGCTAAAGGAAAATATGATTTTTCAACCTGTAAAGACAGAGAGGTGATTTTTCTGTGTTTTTTTTTTTTTTAATTGTTGTTGTTAGCTCCAGACATTTAAGGAAATTTTAATACTAGCTGAATCCAAGCTAAATGAACAAACCTCAGTGACTACACATGTCAAGGAATATAATCTTTGCATAATAGTTTGGAGAAAACACTAAACAGACAACTATAGTCTTCAAAACTAATGAAAAATAATGAAAACAAACAAACAAACACGCAAACCCAAATCCTGGGTGAGGTAAGGCAGGCTGAAGTCTGGCCAGCAGGCATAGCCGCGCCCAGTGGGGGATATGCGCAGCCCACCACTCGGGTGTAGGGCAGCTGGAACGGGTACTGCCCTCAGCCATGAAACGGGTGCACTGACCGCCCTCAGCCTCGCCCAGGCAGCCAACATCTGCTTGCTGATAACCAGAAGAAGCCTGCCCACACTCACCCTCCCCCCTCCCCACACAGCTAGGGAGAGCCGCACTGCCAAGGCCACACCTTAGAGGGCGTGGAAACTGCTCCCGGCCCATCACGGCCAGCCCCGCTCTCCTTTCCCGCCCACAACCCTATATAAGCATCTGTACCTCCCTTAATAAATTAGACCTGCGTACTTACCTCGTCTCAGCGGTGGTTCTTTCCGCCGTGCGCCCTCCACGCCTGCGAGCCCCCATAGGAGCCTAGGCCTCTCCTACCCGGACCAGACAGGGCGCTCCCGACCACAATTGGCGCCCAACGTGGGGCCCCTGCCCGCCGTGAACGGGTAAGACCCTACCCCGAAATTCGGTGCGTCCGCCTCACCGTTCTGCTCAGAACCCCCGGTAGCTGCTGCTACCCGATCGCCCGGCTTGCTAGGTAAGGGCCCCAACCCTCCCGGCTCCACAAGGCCTAAAATGGGCGGTAGGCTATCATCTCGCCAAGCGCCCCAAGTCCGCGCTCTTGCCGGACTTCTAGATACCCACAAGTGCAAAGTTTCAATTCGCCAACTACAAGTTTATTGGGACCTTCTCCTTCCTTTTAACCCTTGGCTC
>JAKSZT010037307.1:534860-590413 GCA_026826555.1 Tolypeutes matacus
CCCCCCTCCCCACACAGCTAGGGAGAGCCTCGCCAAGGCCACACGTTAGAGGGCGTGGAAACTGCTCCCGGCCTATCACGGCCAGCCCCGCTCTCCTTTCCTGCCCACAACCCTATATAAACATCTGTACTTCCCTTAATAAATTAGACCTGTGCGCTTACCTCGTCTCCGCGGTGGTTCTTTCCGCCGTGCGCCCTCCACGCCTGCGAGTCCCCGTAGGAGCCTAGGCCTCTCCTACCCCGACCAGACAGGACGCTCCCGACCACACTGGAGAAGGGAGGGAGTATGATTTCCAAAGTTAAAACATTAAAATATTCAAATGCCCAGATTTCAACAACAAAAAAATCACAAGGCATACAAAGAAACAGGAAAAACTGACCCATTCAAAGGAGCAAAATAAAGCAATAGAAACTGTCAATGAGGAATCTAAGACATTGGACACATGAGACAAAGACTTTACAACAACTATCATATGTGCTCAAAGACGTAAAGGAAAACATGTACAAAGAAGTAAAGGAAATCAGGAAAGTGATATATGAACAAAATGAGAATTTCAATAAAGATAGGAACTATAAAAAGGAAGCAACAAATTCCAGAACTGAAAATAAAATAACTGAAATTAGAACTTCCCTAGAGAGATTCAACAGCAGATTTGAACTGGCAGAAGAATCAGTGAACTTGAAATTATCAAGTCTGAGGAACAGAAAGAAAAAAGAATGAAGAAAATTGAACAGAACCTAAGAGATTTGTGGGACACTATCAAGTGTACTAATATATGCATTATGGGAGTCCCAGAAAGAGAAAGAGAAAGAAAGGGGCAAAAAGAACATTTGAAGAAATAATGGTTGAGAAAATCCCAAATTTGATTAAAGACATGAATTTACACATCCAAGAAGCTCAAAAACTCCAAATAAGATAGACTCAGATCTATACCAAGATACATTATAATAAAACTACCAAATGCCAAAGACAAAGAGACAATCCTTAAACAGCAAGAGAGAAGCAGCTCATCATGTACAAAGGATCCTTAATAAGATGTGAGTTTCTCATCAGAAACCATGGAGACCAGAAGGCAGAGAATAACACATTTAAAGGGCTGAAAGAAAAAAATAAAACTGTTAACCAAGAATTCTGTGTCTGGGAAATGGATGTGGCGCAAGTGATTCGGCTCCTGTCTACTACATAGGAGGTCCAGGGTTCGATTCCTGGGGCCTCCTGGTAGAAGGTGACCTGGCTTGTGTGGAGAGCTGGCCCATGCAGGAGTGCTGGCCCCCACAGGAGTTCTGGCCCGCACAGAGAGCTGGCACAGCAAGATGATGCAACAAAAAGAGACACAGAGGAGAGACACTAAGAGATGTAGCCGACCAGGGAGCTGAGGTGGCTGAAGAGATTGAGCGCCTCTCTCCTACTCTGGAAGGTCCCAGGATCAGTTCCTGGTGCCGCCTAAGAGAAGACAAACACAGAAGAACACACAGAGAGCAGACAGCAAGTGCAAAACAACGAGGGGGGAAGAAAGGAATAAATAAATAAGTCTTTACAAAAAAAAGAATTCTGCATCTGGTAAAACTGTCTTTCAAAAATGAGTGAGGTGGCACCAGCTGCTGTACCAGGAGGAGGCTGAGGCCTCACCTTGAAGGAGCCTTCTTGAAGGAGGCCCCAACCACTCCACACTAGTGTCTGGCAGAGCCAGTGTGAAATGACGATACAATCCTTTCCCGCCACCTAGATAATCGAGATTTGGGCTGGACCTTCCACAGTACTCTTTGATATCTTTTAATAATGAGCACACACTGATATAGCACAGAGCCAGATGAAAGGCACAGAGTATGTGCTGGAACAGATTAGTAAGGGATTTACTGATTTGGCCTGTGACTCCCCAGCACAATGTTCTGCAGGTCTAGTTGGGAATGATATATTTCATTGGCAAGCCACAATTATAGGACCTATTGGCAGCCCACATCAAGGCAGTGTATTCTTTTTGGCAATTCATTTTCCTAAAGGCTATCCCTTCAAAGTACAATAATTTATCATCAAAATATTAACAGTAATGGCAGCATTGATCTCAATATTCTAAGTTCACAGTGGTCTCCTGCTTTAACTATTTCTAAAGTTCTTTTATCCGTTTATTGCTATGTGATCTGAACACAGATGACCCCTAGTGCCAGAGACTATACAAATCAATAAAACAGAGATAAGTACAACAGAATATCTCAGGAATGGACTCAGAACTATGCCATGTGATGCTACCTTAAATTCAGAATAACTTCCATTATAGCTAGAATAAACATTAAATTACTCTTGCTTTTTAAATTTTCTTATCTGGCTGCTCCCCTGTCAGATCTCACCTTCTTACATTGTATTTTTGTTTACCTCCCTCCATTCATTCACATGCTCATCTGAGAAAACTTCTTTTAGCTCTCGACAGTAACTGCTTTTAGAAACTATAAAGTAGTTACAAGAAAACAGTTGTCCAAGATTTAGATTTTTTTTTTTTAATGGAGCGTATGTATTATGTGACCAGTGTCTAACTTGGTTATTAAACTAAAACAATTCTTCACTGCTCTAACATGCTGAAGAAATCATCCAAGGGGGAGGAAGATAGCTCAATTGTCCCATCAAAGGAAGCAGAATTACTCTAACAGCATCTATTCCAGTTTGTCTTACACCGTTAGAGATTTGAGGTTACATGATATACTTTATGCTCATAAGTGATGTGACTGGAGAATTGGTATTGAATTTATAAGCATCAGAAGAACAGAAAATGTGATGCATTTTATGCATGTCAATAAAGGAATATCCTGTTCTTGTACCACAGAGAATGGAAATTCAAAGTCAAACAGCCTGTGTATTCCAAAGTAGGGGCTCAAACAATTTGTAATTTTCATTTAAATTGTTAGGAAGCTTGATACTCTTATTTATATTATTTAATCTATCTTCTAAAACAGTTTAATGTAGCACTGAATAAATGATGCAAATTGGCAATGAATGTGTGATCAACTAATAGCTCTGCTAGTAATTGATTTATTTTTCATCAATAAAGTTGCATAAAACAAAAAATAAAAATGAGGGAGAAATGAAGACCTTCCCAATATGGTTTGTTACCTGCCCTATGAGGAGTCCTTCAGAATGAAAGGAAAGGAAACTAAATAGTAACTTGAAGTAGTATAAAGAAAGACCTCTGTTAAAGGTAACTACATGAGTAAACATAAATGCTAGTATTATATTTTTGGTTTGTAACTCCATTTTTAAATTTATCACATAATTTAAAATATAAACATGAAAAATACTTAGAAATTTATGTTTTGGAACACACAATAATAAAGATGTAATTTGTGATAAGAACAAAATAAAGGCAGGAAATGGAGGGCTACAGGGAGAATACATGATTGCTGATGGGCCAATTGGATTGTATATCCCAGGAATTTGGAGTCAAGTTTTAAAGAGGAAGAGAGCCAAGGAGAGGGCCATGGGCTCAGAGACCCTAAGGTCCCAGAGAAGAGAGGAAAGGAAGGACGAGGCTTCCTCCCTGTAGTGTCCAAAAAATCCCATTTCTGCTTGCAGTCAGTTCTTCATTTTGCTAAAAAGAGCTCCAGGGGTTTCAGGTCTCACCACAAAGGCCCTGACTGAGGCAGGAGTGGCCAGGCAAGCTCCCTAGTCTGGGGTAGAAGGAGAGGAGGAAGCAGGCAGGCCAGGCCACAGGATGAGGTCTGAAGCAAGAGTGGGAGTTGGATGAAGGATGGAGAAGAGACTTCTGAGTAGGTGGAACAGCACCAGCAAAGGGTAAGAGGTGGGAATGGCATGAGTGTGATGTGAAGAGACGACGCTGAAGCTTTGACTACAGTCAGGCTCGCCCAGGACCTTATAAGCCACATTGAAAAAGTCCGAGATTACTTGAGATTTAGACGGATTATAAGGGCACCAATGGTGGAGTCCAGCGGATCACACCTGGGGAGGAGAGGGTCTGCCATAGTACAGGCAGGAGGTGGTGGTGGCCTAAATAAAAGTGGCACAGGGGGACAGGTGGAGTCCCCGCTGTTTAGGAAGCAGCACTGTCAGGTCCTGGTAAACGGAAGTGGGGATAAGGGAGGGCAGGAATCCAGGATGACATCCACCTACCTGGTGTTGCCTTTTGCCGAGAGGGGAACTCACCTGAGAAGCAGGTGACAGAAGCAGGGCTGGAGAAGGTGTGGCTGTTCAGACTCATTGCTCAAAGCGAGGACCAGGACCAGCAGGTGATCAGGCCCCAACCCAACCTACCTCGATAAAGTTACAGGGGCTCTCACGGGTTCAGCACATTTTGGGTTGTCAGTCTCTACCCCTTTCCTTTGTGGGGAGCCTCTCACTGCCTAAGTTCCCTTGCCCTGCTTTCTACCCAGAGAAAACTATTGCAGGGTCATTGCCCAGTTTAACCTTTCAGTGATCACTGGGAATTTTAAGTCCCTGGGGTCCTTGAGTTTCAGGAGTCCATGAGGACCCTGAAAATGTGCACAGACTGGTGTGTGTGGATATTTTTTGGGGGGAGGGGGGAGAAAGGTCCTGTCCCCTCCCCTTCCTCTGGGAGTATGGGGAGGGGTCAGCTCCCTCGAGTTCTGTAGCTGGACACAGGGCAGGGCCTGCAAACACAGCATTGGGGCACTTGGTATTGTTTAAGGGAAAAGTAAACATTTTTTTTTCCCATAAAAAGAAGCATTTGTTCCCTACGTAAGCACATTTGGGGTTTAAGAAACATAGATTTGGTGCTTAAAGAGCTATATTTCAACTGTCCTAGATGCCCTGACCCTCTGAGAGGCCTTTGGGGCCCCAGGACATTTTGGTTGCAGACTTTTATCACCTTGCGTGGCTGTCTCCCGAGGAGCCTGTGAACGTGAGGCAGGACTAGTTTCCCATCCAGCACACGGTGCTCAATGAAACAAAGAAGAAAGGAATGAAAGAAGTGAGTGAATGGCAGGAAGGGGGCGCATATGCAGTTCTAAGGAGGCTGAGGGAAATTGCAGTTTTTGTTCTTTCCCTGGTTGCCCCCATCTCTCTCTCTCTGCAGCCTGCCCTTCACACTCACTGCCTGCAGGAAGCCTTCCCAGATTGTGCACAGCGTCCAAGGTCTGGGCCTCCAGGCTGGCTCCTGCTCCCTATCTCCCTCTCTCCTGGGAAAGGAGGCAGGCAAGGGAATTCACAAAGGGACAAAGGTTCCGTGGCAGCAGGGTGGGGGGAAGACGGGCAGAGGCCACAGCCTTGCTGCATAGCAACGAGACTTATGCACAATGGAAAGAGAAACTAGCAAAGAAAGCTGGAAAAAGAGAGCAACAAGATGGAAAAGCAGGGGAAGATCAGAAGGATGGAAGAGAAACCTGTTGGAATCTGTTGGGAATTTGGCCCCCTATTTCAGCACCCCTAACCCCAGGCCCCTAAGGTGTTGGGGGGGCTGGTCTGCTTCCTTATCCCTCCTCAGGGAAGGTTTCCAGCAGACCTGGTGGAGGCTGTGCCAGGTTGCTCCAGCAGCTCTGGGGAGAAGATGCTGTCTTACAAGGTGGCATCTTTATTAGGCTGCCATGGCGGTGCTCTGGGGAGAGGGGGAAGGGGCACCCATAGGCCAAGTATTCCCTGAGTGCTGGCTGAATGCTCCCCTCCTGTGCCTCCTTTCCTGGTGGAGATATCGGGGGCTCTGGACTTTGCCCTTGTAGCTGAGTGGCCTTGGATGAGTTATTTACCCTGAGCCTCAGCTTACTCATGTGGTGAAATGGAGCCTGCTGCCTGCCTCGTAGGACTGTTCAGAGGATACTTTGAAGGGCTGAGCTAGGATCTTGCGCAAAATAAGTGCTCACTGCCTGTCAGGGGTCTGGCCTGAGTGCAGAATTCTGGCCCTGACAGGGAGGTCAGTAACTGTCACTGAGGCCTGACTGCAGCATCACCGTTAAGTCATGTGACTATGCCAGTGGCAAAGCCTCTGGTGCCTCAGGTTCCTGAGATACAGTGCAGGAGGGGCCTGTTCCCGCCAAATGGCAGCTGAGAGGGAGCCATCAGAGATGGCTTTGGAATAAAACATGAAAAGCCAGCTCAAAATGGGCTCTCATCTGGTCCAGGCTAAGCCCTTCACATCCACTAGTTTGTGTAATCCTTGCAAACCCCGTGGGGTGGGTACTACTATTCCCACAAGTTAGTTTTACTTTTCAATACACCCCCTTCCCCTCCCCCTCCCCCCATATATATTTTAGATTGGAAAATATGGAAAAATTTAATGAAGAAAATACAAATCATCCATAGAATCCCCCATCTGGGGAGAACCGCAGCTAACATTTTGGTGAGTTCCTCCCTGGTATTCATTTTAACCTGATTTTATTTGTTTGGAAAGTTTGGTTTCACAATGGAATTTGCTGCACTTGTGTCCTTCTGGAAGGGATGCTGAAAAAGGGGTGTGTGCTGGGGTCAATACAATTCTATTTTTATCAAAATAGTACAATGCTCAGTGGCTTAAAGGTTAGAGTCCAACAAAGGCTTATATGGAGAAGCAACTGTCCCTCTTTCCTGGCCTTCCCACTCCTAACCCTAGGCCCAAACCCCAGGGACACAGTGGCAGCCTTCTTTTGTAGGGATGGCCACATCTTTGGTACTGAGGTAACAGAAATGTCAAGAGAGACTAAGGAGGAAGCTGATGTGGCTCAAGCGATGCATTCCTGCCTACCACACGGGAGGTCCTTGGTTCAGTTCCTGGTGCCCCTAAAGACAGTGAACTGGTGTGACAGGTAGGCGTGGCAAGCTGAGACACAAGAAGGAAAACATAATGGGAGATACAACAAAGCAGGGAGTGGAGGTTCCCAGTGCCTCCTAAAGAGGACGTGCAAGACAGCGAGCTGATGTGACGGGCAGGCATGGGAAGCTGATGCAACAAGATGACACAACAAGAGACACAAAAAGAAAAACACTGGGAAGCGGCTGTGGCTCAATCAGTAGGGCTCCCGTTTACCATATGGGAGGCCCCGGGTTCGGTTCCCGGGGCCTCCTGGTGAAGGCAAGCCTGCCCGCATGGCGTGGTTAGCTGACCCAGCGAGCACAAGCAGCAAGTGGGGGATAAATAAATAAATAAATAAAATCTTTAAAAAAGAAAAAAAAAAAAAAGAAAAACACGATGAGAGATACAACAAAGCAGGGGACAGAGGTGGCTCAAGCGATTAGGCGCCTCCCTCCCACATCAAAGGTCCGGGGTTCAGCTCCTGGTGCCTCCTAAAGAAACAAGGAAGATGAACAGATACTGCAAGTGCAAACAGTGAGGGGGTGGGGAGAAATAAATAAATAAAATAAATCTTAAAAGAAAAAAGAGAGACTAAGCATTAATCAGCCCATTAGAGAGCCGAAACATACCCAAGGGTCTACCCAGGCATTTCAAATAAGACATTCTAAAGGGTATTTTTAAATCCCTGCTTGCTGCTTTAGAAGCTCCAGTAATAATTTTCAGAGTTTTGCTGCATGAAGAGAGTCAAAGCTTAACACAGAAAGTTGCCTGGGTGGAGGCAGATACAGTTCCAGCTGGCGCATGGCCTGGGCAAATCTCTCCCCTTTGGACTTTGACATCTTCATGTGAAAACAAGGGGTTGGACAGATGCCCCTTAGGGCCCTGCCCATGCTGACAGAGGGAGAGTCTGTGTTGCTGCTGATTGCAATTCCATCTCTGGACCGCTTGTGTGTCAGTGCTTCCTGGTTGTCCTCCTTGCAACCATGCTCAAAGTAGGCATTATTACCCCATTTTATAGATGAGGAATTGAGGCTCTCAGAGGGGTTTCCAGGGCCATATAGATGGAGATAGGGCAGGGCCAAGTTCTAATCTGGAGGCTCTGGCGCCAGAGTACATGTTCCCTCTATTCTCTGGGGCTGACTCCCTGAGCCACCTGTCCATTCCCTGCAATGGGTCCCCTGACCTCCAATAGCAGCAGTGAAATGTCCATCCAGGATTTCAACCCTCTAGGCCCCATCTCAGGGGGAAGGTCATCATGCCCACATAATGCCAATCTCTCCTCCTAGACCAGTGGTTCTCTGTCTTGGTTGCATATTACTCACCTAGCGAGTTTTGGAAAACACTGATGCCTGTGCCCCACCCCTAGAGATTCTGATTTAATTATTCTGGGATAGGGCCCTGGCACTGGTATGTTGTACAAGCTCCCCAGGTGGTTCTAATGTGCAGCCAGGCTTGAGAACCTTGTACTAGGCCTTCAGCTTACCAAAGGGCCTCATTTACTATGCCTGGCCCTGGGAAATGTCTGTGGAACAATGAATGAATGAGCCAGGTGCAAGAGCAAAGGAACAGAGGTCTTTTGGGGTGGGGTGGAAAGAATGGGGGCTTTGGGAGTCCACTAAAGGCTGAGATATTCAGGCATTGCAGGGCCACATCTGGGGCAAGCATGATCTCACTCTCCTAGGGAGCTGGCAGCTTTCCAAGGGAGAAGGAAGAGGCTGGCCAGTTGCTCTGGCTTGGGACAGCTGAAGGCAGAGATAGAAGTGGAAGTTGGGTTCCTGTTCATGCTCCTCCCCACCCTGCTACAGGGTGGAAGGTCCTTCCTGCTCAGCCTCCGCCCAACCCTTGCTCCAAGCACTTTTAGAGAATGAATTAATGAATCTGACTCCTGTCACCTTCCAGGACTAGTTCATGCTCTAGCTCCTTCAGGAAATCTTCCTGGATCTCCTGCTCTGAACTCTATTCACCCGTCAGTCCACTAGTGCCACCTAACCTAGCAGTGGCTTGGACCTTCATTATTATGTCCTACCTTCATTATGAGTCTTGTCTTTTTCAACCAGACTATGACTCCTAACACTCAACTTTTTGAACATCTCAAGGTCCATCAGTATCACAGTTTGTTTTCGTCTTTGCTTCCCCAGGTAAAGAGAAGGGGGTCTGTTTTCTCCTAGGCCGGCCACGTCATCACTCATTGCATCAATCATGTTGAGTAACTTCCCCATTGGGGGGGTTCTCGCCTCTAGGATAGAGGGGAATGACGTTGTTGACAACATGGGCTTTGAAGGACCCTCTGGTGAGAGTCCTCACTCTGCCTAGCTGTGTGACCTTGGGCAAGTCACTTCACATGCTGTAAAATGGGAGCAATCATCATTCCCACTTCAAAGGTGCTGTGAGAATAGAGAAAACACATTTAAAGTGCTTAGCTTGTAAATCAAAGATATGTATTATTTGATTTGTTATTTACAGCAGGTACCTGAGAAGATGATTTGCTTTTCAAAGGTGCCAATGTGGATGGCATCATCCCCATTTTACAGAAGAGGAAACAGAAGTTCAAAAGGCACAAGGGATGTGACACACATCACCCAGTCAGGAAGAGGTGGGGCCAGGACTGGGACCAACTTCCAAGCTGGTGCTTACTGCATCCTTTCTCTGGATTGTTTTCCCTGACGACAGATGAAATGGTGAGGATCAAAGGACACGAGGCTCAATAAGGGTGGTTGGTGGTTTAAAGCCAAATGCTCCAAAGCCAAGAGGTGGGAAGATTTTGAGCCTAACTCAGGACCAGGGCTCTTCTCTGCCCTCCCTCCCCAGCCTTTGTTCTTGGCTACCACTCAGCACCTTTCCCTTGACAAGGTCCATGGCACCATTACTCTGCTCTCCTGAATGTGCTGTCCTCCTCAGAGTGACCCAAAGCCATCTTTTTTCGGAACAAAAGCCCGTGGAATCCAGACCTGCCTGGTTTGCGGGGTGGGGAGCCCACCTTGCCTACTTCCTCTCTGCTCTGCACCTTAGGGGAAAAGAAAATGGAGAGGACAAGGTTTCCTCTCTATTCAGGCTTTCCTGGGCATCTTCTGGTGTCTAGGCTGGTAACCCCAAGAAATCAAACATGTCTTGTATCCACAAAAGGACAAGGACAATTCTGGGGCCTACAAGGGTCTCAGAAGAGTCAGGCAAAGCTGAATGCTCCTCGGAGAAAAGAGTCTCAGATGTGCTTCTGACTTAGGATCCCCACATGGGCTTTGGGCCACAGAACCCTGAATGCTGATGTCAGAGCCTACAAGAGAAAAGCAAAGTTGGGAGCAGAGAACCAGGTAACAGCTGGGGCTGGGGATAGACTGGCAGGTGGAAATAAGCCAACCTGGTAGTGGAAGTGGTAATGGGCTGGGGGGAACTTGGGGCAGTCCTCTGGGGTAGCCACTAAATGTGGCATTCCCTGACCCATTCTCATCCTGTAATAAAGCCCGGGTTTTGTGGTCACAGATTCGTGGCAGGCCAAACCTAGAAGGGTCTGAAACTGAGTTCCTCGAAACCCTAGGGGGTTCATCAGAACTGGTAAGGACTCTGACACACCATGGCCCACAAATCCCCACATGGATTCCTTTAACTACTTAATGAGCAGGTGTACAAGATTTCACAAGACCCTATCTCACTAAATACACAAAAATCAACTCAAAATGGATCAAAGACCTAAATATAAGAGCCAAAATTTAAAAACTCCTAGGAAAAAATTTAGGGAAGCATCTTCAGGACCTTGTGCTAGGCAATGATTTCTTAGACTTTCCACCCAAAGTACAAGCAACAAAAGAAAAAATAGATAAATTGGACCTCATCAAAATTAAAAACTTCTGTGCCTCAAAGGACTTTATCATTAAAGTAAAATGACAACTTACACAGTGGGAAAAGATTTGGAAATCACATATCTGATAAGGGTTTATAACAAAACCCTACAACTCAACAACAAAAAAGACAAACCAATTAAAAAAATGGGCAAAAGACTGGATTAGACATTTCTCCAAAGAAGATATACAGCTCTTGGCCTCAGTGCCATCATGCTGGAAACCTCTGTACCTTGAGAGCCAAGTGGAGGAAGAAGTGAATGTGCAGACTGAAGTGCAAAAGAAGATGAGGCAGAGGTCCAAGTAAACTGTTAGCATGTGCATTCAAGGAGATGAGAGGAGTGGGAATATGGAATGCCAGAGGCCCGGGATGCTGATATAAGTTATTGACTGCATCCTACTGTCTAGAACTCTTCACAATGGATCTAGAACATTGTGAGGGACAACAGTTGTCAAACTTCTGTGAACACCTCTGAGAGATTCACCTGGCTCACACCAAAGCAGTCCTTTGCCCTGGACCTGCGACGTTCTGGACTAGTTCTGTTCTCAGTTGTGGCTGAGTGTTAAATAAATCGTCTCTTCTGCTGTTTTAAAAAAGGAAAAAAAGAAGAAGATATACAAGTGGCCAAAAAGCACATGAAAAGATGTTCAACATGATTAGCCATTAGGGAAATGCAAATCAAAAACAGTTCACACCCACTAGAATGGCTTCTATTAAAAAAGTTGAAAAATTACAAGTTTAGAGACGATGGTGTGTGTGGGGGAAATTGGAATACTCCTCATTGCTGGTGGGAATATAAAATGGTACAGCCACTGGGGAAGACAGTTTGGCAGTTCCTCAGAAAGTTAAGTATAGAATCACCACATGACCCAGCAAGTCCCACTTCTAGGTACATACCCAAAATAATTGAAAGCAGGGACTTGAACGGATATTTACATACTGAGGTTCATAGAGGCATTATTCACAATTGCCAAAAGATGGAAGTAACTCAAGTGTCCATCAACTAATGAATAGATAAACAAAATGTGGTATTTACACAAAATGGAATATTATTTAGCCGTAAAAAGGAATAAAGTTCTGATACATGTGACAACATGGATGAACCTTAAAGATATCATGCTGAGTGAAATAAGCCAGACACAAAAGAATAAATACTGTATGATCTCACTGATATGAAAAAATGAGTAAACAAACCAGTAGAATCAGAATCTAGAACATAAACTTACCAAATGACAGGATGGGGGTAGGGAATAGGGAGTTAAGGATTAAAATGTACAGTTTCTATTGGAACAGTTTTGGTAATGGATGGTGGTGATGGTAGCATAACATTGTGAATGTAATTAAAGCATTGATTTATATATTTGAATGTGGTTGAAAAGTGAAATTTTAGGTTGCATATCTGTTACTAGAATAAAAAAACTTTTTAAAATCCGTGGAACTGCACAACACAGACAGTGAACCCAAAGTTAAACCATGGACTATAGTTAATAGTACAATTAGAAAAATGTATAAGGAAAAAAAAAAGATTTCGCTAGGGGGAACAAAAGGATTCTGTGGTAAAATAATAAAATTTGAAAACCACAGGTCCAATAAAACCCTCATGGGAGGTGGATGGGGAAACTTGTCTAGACTAGACCTTCGGGCTGGTCTTTTTGCCCTCCCTGCCCCCGCTGGCCCATGGAGCAGGCAGCATGAGGGCCTCTGGGGAGGCGTTACTAGAAACAACCACTCAACACAGCCAAGAGGCTCTGGGCAGAGTGAAGGCTGAGGTGTCCTTGGCCTGGGATCTCATGGGGAAGAACTACTCTTAACAGATAAACTACCCCCAAGACCTCTGGGAGCAATGGGGCACCAACTCAAGTCAGCTGCCAGAAGCCCTCAAGATCCCAGTCTGCTCTTTTTAAAAAATTATTATTTTTAAAGAAGGTTTAGATTACATAAATGTTACATGGAAAATATAGGGGATGCCCATATACCCCTCCCCATACTTTCCCCTGTTAACAACATTTTTCATTAGTGTAGTACACTTGTTACAATGTACTAAGCATGGTCTATAGTTTACATTATGGTTTATACTTTGTACTGCACAATTTTATAGATTTTGACAAAACGTATAATGGCCTGTATCCCATCATTGCAGTTCCATGCAGAACAATTCCTATGTCCCCAAAATGCCCCATGTTACACCTATTCTTCCCTCTCCCTCCCCTCAGAACCTCTGGTGGCCACTGCCTTTATATCAGTGTTACAAGTTTTTCCACTACTATAATAATAAGCTTACTTTAGTCCATAGTTGCATTCCTCTCTTATGTTTGTTCATTCCTCAGTCTTGAGGATTTAGGGATGGTGATGCTCACTGTGCTTCGGGTTCCAGTCTTATTACCTCCAGGAAAATGTGGGGCCCTGGACTGGGAGGTGGGGCACCAGGTTTCCAGGCTGCCTGACTGCCTCATGGGACAGCAGCCTTCTGTTTAAGGGAGGCATGTGGGCAGGGTCACTCACCCCTTAGACTGTGGGCCCCTTGAGGGCAGAGCCGGGACTTCCTTTGTATTGCATCTTCATCAGCACAGGGTCCATAGCGCACAGGGTCAGGCGCAGGACAGGAGGTCAAGAATCCTTAACTTAAAATACAGTTTTGTCCATTTATTTTTAAAATGAGGCTTCCAACAAGTGGTTCTTCCCACCACCACCCCCAAACTGGGATCTTCCACAACAGTGACCAACTTGCCACACACTATAGAGTGAACCTTTCTCCCCACCCCCCCTTCTTTTTGCCCCTAGATGAGCTCTGGCAGGAGGGAATCTCCTACACTCTGGAAAGAGTGGGTGCTGGGTACTCCCATTTCTTCTCCTGACATTCTTTTCAGTGCAGCAGAATTTGATAGCATGTGCTTGCCCTGGAAACCAAGTGGAATATTCAAGTAGTTGATCATGGATAGATGACAGTAAGGGCAAGATCTGGTCCCTGTCTTAGAGGTCAAAACCCCCTTGCCATGAAACACTCAGAATATCAGAGATCAGGACACTTACCATACTCAGTGGAGGTGGGGCTCCTATTTCCCTCCTCCCTCCTGGGCCTCAAGGGACAGGTCTAGCATCAATGACCACAACCCAAGGCCCCATCTGTTCTTACCTCCTGGCAGTGACTGAGACCTGAGAGACTGTTCTCAGCTCCAGGTCTGTGACAGGCTCTCCTCTTCCTCCATATCCTACAGCCTGGGGTTGGAGGAGAGCCAGTGAGCTCTCCCAAACCTCACACCCATCTCCAGAATCCAAAGGCTGCTCCTGAAGCCCTCCCCAAGCTCACTGGTCCCTGGTTGCCCTGGTCCCTGGTCCTGTGGGGAGGTGGCAGGCTTTGTGACTTCACAAAAGGCTGTCTTTGTGACAAGTCTGTGCCTGGTGAAGCAGGAGTTGGGCAGAGGGCAGCCCCCTGGAAACATCATGTGACTTTTCATAGAGAGACACCCCTACCTCTGAGGGAATGTAGAGGAACTGCCCCACGGTAAGAGCCCAGGATATCTTTCCACACCTAGAGACGCCTCTCCTTGATGACTTGGAGTCCCAGGCCTAATTGGGTACTCCTGGCTATATCTGGCAACATCTCCGGGGTCCAGGCACGTGGCAGTCAGGATTGAGGAGGAGCAGAAGGTGGGTTACTCCAGGTGATGGTAGAGGGTCTCTGACCTCTGAATTGGGAGTCAGACCAGTGTCTGTCCATTAGCCAAAACCATTCTTCTGTAGGCACTTTAGAAGTAAAGGAACTGATAGAGCAGGAGGCTTTATCTGACCTGAGTCTCCATCAGGGTCTGCCTTAGCAGTCCCAACAGTACCTTTGAATGGGTCAGGCCACAGATCCCTGAATCCCGTGGAAAGGTCTTATGGCTACAAAACAGACACTGCCAAAAAACAGGGGCTTCTGGGATCTTGGAGGCCAGGCTAGTGTAGACTCTTTCCCTAATGCGGACTCCACTGTCATTTCCTCCCCCCAGAGGATTTACAATCCCTGAGGCAAAAGAGGGGTATTGGGGTGGTGATGAGGAAGCTCAGAATACCTCTGACTGCTGCTTTTTAAGTGCTCTGCACCTGCTTCTCAACCTCCAAGCCTTTCCTGGAGCATGGCCTCTGGGGAGGACAGGGCCCCAGGAAGCAGTGGAGATGATAGGATATCATCTTGTAATTAGGCCGGGGGATCTGACCTGCCCTGGGAGGAGCTGGAGGCCAGAGTTTGGCCCTTTTCCTGCTCTAGCCCCCCTTTGTGCTGATCCACTGTGAGGGTGGCTCAAGGTATATCATCTCCAGCCAAGCACTCCTGTCTCCTGCTCTGGCCTCTACTTTGATTGTGACATCACCATCTGTCTTAGTTTGCCAAAGGGCTGCTGATACAAAGTACCAGAAATATTTTGGCTTTTATAATGGGAAATTTATTAGGGTAAAAGCTTTCAGTTCCGAGGCCATGAAATGTCCAAATCAAGGTACCATCAGAGTTGCTTTCTCACCAAAGTCAGCTACTGGTAATCCTGGTGTGGTGAAGCAAGATGGCTGCTGATCTCTGCTGAGGTCCCTGCCTTCCTCTTCAGAATCTACCGTCTCCTGGAGCTCAGCTGTGTACAACCAGGCATAGAGCTTGTCTCTTTCCAGGCCTCCTCTTTCAGTCTCTTTGGCCTTCTCTGACTTTCTGCAGCTGTAGGTGAACCTGGAGTCCTTTGTCTCTCTCCTTTCTCTCACGTGGCAGGATAAAAAATGGCAGCTTCCTTTCTCCTGTGTGTGTGTGTCTCTCTCTGTCTGTTTTTATCAGACCCAGCAAGAGGGTGGAGACTCAATCTGAGTCACACCTCACTGACACAGTCCAATCAAAAGGGTCTCACACCTACAGGAATGGATTAGTTCAAAAACATAATCTTTTTCTTTTTGAGATTCATAAAAGAACTTCAAATTATCACACCATCCTACCAGAGGCCCCAAAGGAAGTAGAGGAATGTGTTCTGGGCAAAGGTTCCAGATGCAGGCTTCATGCCAGCAGAGGCATGGATGATGAGCTGGTTGGAGAGGGCAACCTGTCTAGCTTCACATGCAAGGGACTTCTTCATTTTGACTGCACTTCACCCTCGATTGGCTATAGCCCTTGTAAGCAAGAGGAGGCCAAAAGCAGAGCCTCCAATCTCCACCCTTTGGCAAACTGTTTTCAGTTCTCTGCTGGGATGGAGAGTGGACAGGTGACCCCCAAGAATGGATACTCCATTACTTTCCAGTGCTCCTAAAAATGTGCCCTAGGATTATTTCTTGTAAGGAGCATGTTTCTCATTTAAATACAGAGAGCCCAAGATCCTCCAGCTGGCACTCAGGGCTAAGGTTGTCCTGGAGTACCCCAACTGGGACAGGTACAGATGGACAATAATCAAAATTTGAATAGATACCATTTAACAAGCACTTACTTTGCACCAGGCCCCAAGCTAAGCACTTAACATGCATTATCATATTCCACCACACAACAGCACTGGAAAGGAGGTATTATTTCCATTTTCCAGCCAGGGAAACTGAAGCACAAGAGAAATGGAGTAACTAGGCCGAGGTTCCACAGCTGGTAAGTGGGGCCACTCAACTGCTGAGCTTTCGCCTAGTATAAACTCTTCCCAATGAAGAGAAGAAACTCCTCTGTTTTCTTATCCCTGATCATCAGTAATAGGGTTAAAGAGAGAAGGGTGAAAGGAAGGACGTTGAGCCTGATATCACCCAGATTATCAGCTCTTGGATAAGGCATCCTTGACTGCTTAGACCTGTATAATCTTGAATGAGACCCACTGGGAGGTGACTGTTCTGATTTTCTTCTTAAAATTTTGGGGATGATTAAAGTGAGGCTGGGGGGCCACAGGAGGGGAATACTTGGGGGGTCCATCCAGTTCAGTTTGGATTTCAGATAAATAATAATTTAAAAAATATAAATGTCACCCAATATAGCATGGGTTTCCTCTGGGGGCTCCTTGCTCTCACTGGGGACCCTGTGGACCTAGGGTGGGAATGGGAAGTACCTATTCATTTCCCACTTGAGCCTCAGGTCCCTCTAAGAAGTTGTGCCTGTGAAGGCAGGATGTGGGGACTGACTCCTGGAGCCTACAGCTGCTGTGGCCATAGGACAAGGTGGGAACTTAAGCTTTTGCCTTAGTGGAGCCTGTTTCTTCATCGGTAAAATGTGAGTGGTGAACATGGGTATACTCAGAAAAAGTTTTCTTGCACACCTCTTGGAGAATGTGGTATTGTTTCCCCTCCCAGGAAGGGGCAGGATATCAGGTGAAGGACGGGGACTTCCTCTTTGGCAAGAGGTTCCAAAGGCTGGCATCCCTGAGCCTCTTCTTGGTGACTCTTGTGATATTCCTAGGTGCAGCAACAGTCTTGTCCAGCCAATAGAAGAGCAGCGATGGTTGTGAGACAGCCTGCCTCGTCTCCCAGCCACAGGGAGTTGCCAGGGTTATGGGGGTGGCACCAGGGTGGGGATGGGCTGGTGGGAACATCTGGATCAGGTGATCCAGAAAGTGCTGCAAGACAAGGGGTGGGGGAGGGGGAAGAGGAGGGAGCAGTCAGGGTCCAGAGGACTTGCTGCTGGCAATTTCCCTACCCCCAGGGAGTTGGTGGGCTTAGGGGCTGGAGCAGATGGACGGTGCCTGAGTCTGTAGCCCTTGGTGATGGGACCAGGTCTGGGTCACTCTGGTACTTTGTTGCTTAGCAGCTCTTTGCCCTTTCAGAGGGGACTGCTTCTTTCTTGGGCTAGGATGGGAGGTGCAGGGTGGTGATGGGGTAGTGGGGAGGCAGGGCAGGGTAGGGCAGAGTCTAGAGCAGTTCTATCAAAGAGGCCAAGAATCTCTCTCTCCAGTGATTCAGGATCAGCGTGCCAGAGCCAAGCTGGACATGGCTTATCTATGGCTTTGTGCTTGCATATTCTTAAATGTGAAAGTGTTGGCGGTGAGGACTGTTGCCTAGTACAGGAAGGTGCATGCTTGTATGTCTAGTTCACTGGTGCTTGGTGTTTGGTAGCTATGTACATGCATGGGTAACACCTGTCCTGTAAAATGTGTCAGTGACCATGCCTGAAAAAAATTCTGAGTGCTGACCCTTCCTGGTATGGGGGTCTGGGGGGCACCTGCAGGTATGTGGATATAGGGATTGGGTGGCAGGCATGGAGGGGGCTGCAGGCATTGTAGAGCAGATATTCTGGAAGGAACAGCTGTTGGATAGGCCCTAGATGGCTCCTGTTATACTTCCCTAGCCTCCTGGGCCCTGGCTTCTCCAAAGCTCCCCCTCGGTGTCCCTCAGTCCCAAAGCCACCCAGGGCCCCAGGTTGGGCTTTCAAAGGGCAGCAGTGCCATCTTGTGGTAGATGGAGGCAGTGTTGGGAAGCAGGTGAGCTGGGCCTTGAGTTCCTACAGGATTGTGCCTTTCAGGACCCCAGCCATTGGGGAAGTCACCACCTGGCTAGCTAGACCTAAGAAAGTACTTGAGAAAAAAAAACAAATAAAAAAAAGAATGAAAAGAAAACAAAAAAAAAAAAAAAAAGAAAGTGCTTGAGGCTAGAATGCTCTATCCCAGTGTGTTTTGGGTTCATGATCCAAGGAGACATGGCAGGAATGTCTGCTGAAGAAGTGCTGGAGGATATAAGAAAAGGTGCAGAAAGGTTATGAATGTGGCTTCTGGACCCACAAACCTGGGCTCCATCTCTCTGGGCTCAGATTTCTCATCTGTATAGGAGGCTAACCTACCTTCCAAATGAGAAAGGAGGCTAACCTACCTAACAAAGGAGAAAGTATGGATAAAACACTTGGTTCAAACCTGAGCCTGCCACAGAGATCAAAGTAAAAGGTAGTAGGAAGCAGATGTAGCTCAAATGGTTGAGCACCTGCTTCCCATGTATGAGGTCCTGGGTTCAATCTCTGGTACCTCCTAAACAAACAAACAAACAAACAAAAGTAAATGGTAGTGATCAAAGTTACAGAAACAGATGAGTGCAGTAAATTTTGTGTATTGTGGTGGGAGAAAGGATTGCAGAGATCACCACATGTCTGTGGTAATGTCCAATACACATTCTAGAATCTTGTGCCTTGAGCTCCAAGTTACACATTTAAGTGAAGAAGGTCTCTTTTCTAGAAAGAGGGGTATGGGTTCAGTGGGAAATGGAATCAAGAGACTGAGCATCCAGGCCCTGGCTAGCTTCTTACTAGCTGTGGAACCTGAGCATCATAGCATGGAACCTGGAAATGTACAGGGTGGACCAGAAGCTTGCTCAAGACTCCCAGAGAGATCAGGAGCTCTGTTGGGCCTTGGAGGCTGGGTAGGATCCTGTCAGGTAGGGATTCTGCTCAACTGTAGAATCCTATTTGTATTTAATGCCCTCAAGGAGGAATCCCTGACTGAGTCAGGAGTCGTCCTGGTACTGCTGTTACTTTGTTGTGCCATGTTAGGCAAGTCATTCACACTCTCTGGCCTCACTTTCCCAAAATGCAAAATGAAAGAATTGAATTAGATAACCTCTAAGGTCAGCCCTGACAATCTATGGCTTTTTGATTTTTCCTTTTTCTCTGCCTCACATACAATAATTGGGAATAAATATTTATTGATGCTTACAGGATAGGTCTTGAACAGAAAGACAAAGAAACAAACACACCATAGTGCCTTGTTTTATCAGTGCTGTGATTTTTGATATTTATTCTTGTAATATTTCCTTAGATCCTGGTATCTTCTAGGTATGATGGGGAAAATGGAAGAACGAAACAGGCGCTGCTGTCACAGAGAGGAGAATATAAAATCCAGGAGAGGTTGGGGAGGGAGCAAACATCGGAGGGAGGTGAAAACCAAGGAAGAAAACATCTACTGAATGAGGCTGTCAAGGATGAGTGAAATTTTTTTTTTAATTTAAAAAGATTACAGAAATACATGAATATTTCTTGCTTTAAAAGCTCCAAACAATACAAAGTACATACAGTAAAACATGAAGGTTTCCCTTTACTCTTTCCAATCCCTAGGGATAACCACTGCTAAACACTTCATGTGGTCTTCTGAGTCCTTTTCCTATGCATTTATGTAAAATATGTATATTAAGCTTAAAAACAACAACATATATGTGGGATCATACAGAATTATCCACCTTGCTTTGCTCACTTACACTAGGTCTTAGACATTTCTTCAGTCAGTACTATATTGTCCCTTTTATTTTTTTTATTATTATTTTTTTTTACCGGGAGGTCCCGGGGATCGAACCCGGGTCCCTCCATATGGGAGACGGACGCCCAACCAGTTGAGCCACATCCGACCCCCATATTGTTCCTTTTAAACAGCATGTATTCTGTAGGGTCGAGTCCCAGAAGTGGAACTGCGAGGTCACCGGTACATTCAACCTTCTGATAGACTTAAATTTTGACATATACTACGAAACGTCTTTGGGCCGAAGGTCAGCAGCCCCACACTGGGGACGATTTGAGCTTTGTAGTGGGAGGTACTCTGAGACCACGACTCATGAGTCCAGGGTTCTAATCCCAGTTCAACAGTTTCCTCACGTGTTTTTTAAGAGGATGTTCAATTTGAGGGTCTCTGAGCTTTTTCGGTTGCTGAAACTTACATGAAGTCCAGGGTTGACCATCACTATCTTCAAGTAATTATTGAAAGTAATTATTGAGCTCCTACCGTAACAAGGTGCTGAGAAGATATCAAACAGCCAAAGCTCGGTCTTTCGAGGAACGGAGACCCACTTTCCGCTTCCGCCTTTCGAAGCAGCCAATGAGTATACAGCACAGTTCGCGTCTATCAAAGTACTACAAATCCCAGAAGAAAACGCGCGGAGGCGACCTTCTCATACGCCAATGAGACCGGGAGGCCGTACCCTAGGAAGAAATGGAACTTCATTTCCCAGGGAGCAGCGGGGCTTGACGTGTTGTGTTTTTTTTTTTTTTTTCCCTCCGCTTGCGCAGGCGTTCTTCACCCGCCCCTCGCCTGCGAGCCTCGCGCCAAGTCGGCGAGCGCGCGCGCGCGCGCGGGGCACGTAGCACGCGAGTGACGCATAATATGTGGGCCGCTCTGGGGCCGTGGTCGCGCTGTGTGTGTGTGCGTGAGTGAGGGAGAGTGTGAGTGCGGGACCTAAGGCGGTGTGTCTGAACTGTGGCCGCTGGCGGGGTCAGGGGAAAGCGGCGGAGCCGCCGGGGAAGGTAAGTGGGGAAGCGGGGGAGACGACTTTCCGGGAGGGGGCGGGAAGACAGGGCGCGCGGCCAGACGGGCGGGAGAGTGGGCGCCGGACTGGGGGAGGGGTGGCACCTGCCTGGGCCGCCGGCGGGGAGGGGGCGGGCCGGGCGGGCAGGGAGGCTGGCCGGGGCCTGACAGGCCCTTTTCTCCTCCAGATTCCTGGCCCGGGGGCGGGGCCTCCACGTTCTCCCTCAGTCTCCAAAAAAAGCTTCCCGAGAGTAACTCTTCTGCCCAGCGTGGGGGACAGGGCCATGCCTGTCCCTGCTTGGAGGAGGGGCTCCCCTCATTCCCTTCGTTACCTTTTTCCTCCCAAGCTTCCGTTCCGTACGGTCTGGGGGTCTCCATCTTCCCTGCCGTACGCGGCCCCCTTCCTGGACGGTGTCTCCGCCTCTAATCCCAGTCACCTGGGCGGGCTCTCCCCTCCTTCGACCTCGTGCCACCTCCTGCGCCCGCCTGCCTCTAGGACCGAGAACTCCTCCCGCCTTCGTGGTGGAGGGGCGGGGCGGGGAGAGAGGCGCGCTAGTCCGGCAGCATGGAGCCCACCCTCAGAGTGGCCGCCGAACTTCCCGGGAGCTTATTCCGTGGCTTATAGTTGTTTTCAACTGGGGTGTCAGAGGCGTTTGCTTAACTCGGTGTTTCTTCCTAGACGCTCTCAGTCTCGCTTCCTCTTTTCTGCAGTGGTAGCGCTTCTTTGCCTGTTTATTGAAGTAGTTTTGAAGTGTTTGTAGTACTTGCAAGTTTCAGATGACTCTTCGTGTCCGTATCTCGTTGGTCTCAGCTTTTCCATACCTTATCTTTTCAATCAAGCCTTTTAATTAGTCTGCATGTTTTAACTGTATTAGTAGCATCTTCCTGTACTAAACGTTTTGTTAATGTATAAGGTAAGGAGTTCATTAGCGGTGTTATTTTCTTCTTCCAGTTGCTTGGTGTTTAGCTTTAAGGTTTGTGTGAGCGTGTATATTTAGACTCTTTAACTGGGAATCGATTTGGTATTTTTCTGCTTGATCCTGTCAAGTTTTTTTTTTTTTTTTTTTTTTTTTTTTGTGGGGGCTATTCATTACTCATTTTCGAGTGGTGAATTATTATTATTTTTTTTGAGAGGTTCCGGGGATTGAACCCAGGACCTCGTTCATGGGAAGCAGGTGCTCAACCACGGAGCTTCATCTGTTTCCTGTTGTGTGGTATATATTTGAATGTTAAGGAGATGATAGAATTTTGGAGAATATAGGGAAATTAGTTTATGCTTAACAAATCTCTCGGGTAGTTGCTGAGCACTGATTTCCTGTTCTACCTGTTGTACAATTGTTAAATTTAATAGAAGAGTAATGTAGTAGAATAAACCACATAATTTGAAGTGATTGGAGTTGGCTTATTACCAATTCCCTTGTGTTTTTGTAAAAGAGATGGTCATGGACAGCAATAGAAAGTTATACATGATTTCATATGTCATAGTAACTTGGGTAAAATTTTATTTGAAACTCTAAACTTGGATCCCCCCACCCCCCACCCCTTTTTGTTAATAAGGAAAAATGTTTACAGACATTTGTTTCAGGATTATAACATTCCTAAGGGATCTTTCCTTAACATGGACTTTATTTTAGGCTTCGGGATAGTTTCTGCTGAATAGACCATTCAGTGTTGTGGATTAAAAATGAAGAGAACAGATTTTATGTTTTAATTAAAAAGTTACAAAAGCTTTTACTGGAAAAAATGGTAGAGCAGGAGTAGGAATGTATAGTGAAAAATCTCTCCCCATTCTTTATTGACCAGAAAGTCAATGACCTGTCACAAAAGTAATAGATTATCTGTTCTTGTGCGTTTTTCCAAGGATATTTTATTGTTTCATTCCAGGGATGGGTATATATGTCTACACATATATGTCTCTATATATTTAGATAAATCCCTTTTTATTCACAAATGATGCAATGTTTTATTTAGAGTTCTGCCCTTTGCTTTTCTCACTTGACAATATATTTGAGAGCTGGTCCAAATTAGGAAAGCAAATTCTTTTTAATCTTTTCCAACTTTTTATTATGGAAGATTTAAAACATATAGCAAATTTGAGGGAATAGTAAAATGAACCCTTGTCCATCCATCCAGATTCAGCAGTTGTTAATATCTTGCCATATATGCTCTATTTATATATGTGATTTGAAAATAAGTTGCAGGCACATTACCGCTAAATTCTTTGGCTTGCTTACTTTAGAATATAGACGTTTTACATATATATATATTTTAATATTTTTATTTTATTTATTTTTCTCGCTCCCCCCATTGTTTGCACTTGCTGTCTGTTCTCTTGTGTCTGTTCATTGTGTGCCCATCTTTTTTTTTTTTTAGGAGGCGTTGGGAACCGAACCCAGGACCTCTCATGTGGGAGGGAGCCATCACATCCGTTCCCTGCTTGTTGTGTCTCTCATTGTGTTTCCTTGGTGTGTCTCTTCGTTGCGTCATCTTGTTGTGTTATCTTGTTGCATCAGCTTGCCTCATCAGCTCGCTGTCTTGCTTATCTTCTTTTGGAGACACCAGGAACCGAACCTGGGACCTCCCATGTGGTAGGTGGGCGCCCAGCTGCTTGAGCCACATCTGCTTCCGTTATATATATGTGTGTGTGTGTGCATATATATATTTTTTCCTTATATTTTTATATTGGCATGACAAAGACCAAAAATATTTAACAAATCTCAGCTTTCATTGAGGGTTCTGTAATACAGATATTTAAAATATATTCAGCCCTACATATATTTTTAAGGCTTTATATTATTCAGTTGTATGGACAGCATTATCATTTAAAAAAAATTTTTTTTAGGAGGTACCAGGGATTGAACCCAGGACCTCATATATGGGAAGCAAGCGCTCAGCCACTGAGCTACAACTGCTCTCCTAGTATTATTTAACCCCTCACAACAACCATTTCCATTTTACAGATAAGGAAATTGGGATTTGGAGAAGTTGACCAAGATCTCACAGCTATGTCAGCAGAGTTGGAATTTAAATCCTTTCTTTTTGTCATTTTTTTTGGGGGGGGGGTTTGAATCCTTGAAGCCCTTTTCTACTAAATACCAATTGCTTGGTCGTGGGGACCTCTCTGTGCCCCAGTTTCCTCACCTGTAAAAAGAGGCAGGGTGGTTGTGAAAATTCAAAATAATGTAAATAATTTAGCCCATTGTCTGTCCCATCCTAGATAGTCACTATTAGACCATGATTTTTGCATACCACTTAAAGAAGTCACTGTAAAACACAGTGAATCGGGAGCAGATGGGGCTCAAGTGGTTGAGCGCCTGCTTCCCACATGGGAAGGTCCCAGGTTGGGTCCCTCGTTATCCTAAAAACCACAAAAAACGAACAAAAAGCAAACAAATGAGAAAAACCAACTCTGGGGAGCCAGTGTGGCTCAGTGGTTGTGCACTGGCTTCCCTCATATGAGGTCCGGGGTCCCTCACCCCAGTACCCCCCAAAAAACAAACAAAAAACCCCACAACATAGTGAATCAGTAATGTACCCTTACTGTCTTGTGCATAACAAGATGATATTCCCTTTTACATTTTGTATTAATAATCTTTCATCGATAGTAAAATGAGTTAGCATTGGTATGATTTTAGAGTATTATAAATTTATATTTTCCCTGGGCAAGCAGTTATTCCCAGTTACTATTTTCAGACATAGATTAGTTGGGAGTTCTGAGAATGATGCAGCAAGTATATATGTCTTTCTGATTTGAATTCTAAAATTTTAATATTTTATTGCCCTTGAATTGATCCTTATTAGACATAGTTTTTTTTTTGTTTGTTTTTTTTTGTTCTACTTGGTTGGTTGCTTAAATTATCCAAGAGGCATTCTCTCTTGTATCCTTTTTTCCTCATTTTTGAATGTTAAAATTCACATAACGTAAAGTTATCCATAACCACTTTAAGGGTACAATTCACTGACATTTAATTGTATGCTCACAGTGTTATACAACTATCACCTCTACCTAGTTCCAAGACATTTTCATCAGCCCAAAAGAGAATCCTGTACCCATTAAGAAGTAACTACTCTACTTCCTAGCCCCAGCCCTTGGCAACCACTAGTCTGTCTCTGGATTTACCTATACTGTATATTTCATATAAATGGAATCATACAGTTCCTCTTTGACTTTTTGTGTCTGTTTCTTTCACTTAGCATAATGTTTTCAAGATCCATCTATGCTGTAGCATGTATCTGTACTTCATTCCTTTTTATAGCCAAATAATATTCCATTGTGGAGATAGACCCCATTTTTGTTATCCATTCATCAGTTGATGAACATTTGGGTTTCTACTTTTTGGCTATTGTTGCTATGAGCATTTATGTACAGATTTTTGTGTGGACTTTTATTTTTATTTTTTAGGAGGTACCAGGGAATGAAACCAGGACCTCATACATGGGAAGCAGGTGCTCAACCACTTGAGCCACATCCACTCCTGACTTGTCTTGAGTATATTCCTAGGAGTGGAATTGCTGGGTCATATAATAATTCTATGTTTAACTTTAAAAAAAACTTTCTGAGGAACTGCCAAGCTGTTTTCCATAGCAGCTGCACTATTTTAGATTCCCATCCCATACAATTTCTCCATGTTGTAAACAGTTATTTTCCTTTTTAAAAATTTTTGATCTTAGCCATTCTAGTTGGTGTGAGGTAGTATTTCTTTGTGATTTTGATTTGCATTTCCCTAATGATTAATGATGTTGAGCATTTTTTTCATGTATTGTCCATTTGCATATATTTTTTGAAATGTCTGTCTTTGCCCGTTTTTAAATTTGGTTTTGTGTCTTTTTGTTACTGAGTTGTAAGAGTTCTTTATATATTTTGTATACTAGACCCTTATCAGATACATAATTAGCAAATGTTTTCTCCCCTTCTTTGAGTTGTCTTTTCACTTTCTTGTTAGTGACCTTGGCACAAAAGTTTTTAATTTTGGTCAAGTCCAATATATCTATTTCTTCTTTAGTTGCTTGTGCTTTTAGTGTCATTTCTAGCAATCTCTTGCCAGATCCAAGGTCACAAAGGTTTACCCCTATGTTTTCTTTTACAGACTTTATAGTTTGAACTCTTAAATTTAGGTCTTCGATCCATTTTGAATTAATTTTTATATATAGTGTTAGGTAGGGCTACAGCTTCCTTTTGAATGTGGATATCCAGTTGTCTCAGAACCATTTGTTGAAGGAACTGTTTTCCCATGGAATGATCTTGGCACCCTTATTTATTTCTGGGTTCTCAGTTCCATTCCATTGTTCTATATGTCTATCCTTATGCTAGCACTATACTGTCTTGATTACTATAACTTTGTAAAAAGATATTTTTTTTTTTAACCATTTATTTATTTCTGCCCCCCTCGCTGTTTTGCGCTCGCTGTCTGCTCTCTGTGTTTTCTTCTGTGTCTGCTTGTCTTCTCTTTAGTTGGCACTGGGAACTGATCCTGGGACCTTCCGGAGTGGAGAGAGGCACTCAGTCTCTTGCGCCACCTTAGCTCCCTGGTCTGCCACATCTCTTAGTGTCTCTCTTCTGTGTGTCTTTGTTGTGTCATCTTGCTGTGCCAGCTCTCTACATGGGCTAGCACTTCTGCGTGGGCCAGCACTCTGCGTGGGCCAGCTTGCTTTTCACCAGGAGGCCCCAGAAATCGAACCCTGGACCTCCCATATGGTAGATGGGAGCCCAATGGCTTGAGCCACATGTTTCCCTGTATTATGTTTTGAAATAGGGAAGTGTGAGTCCTTCAACTTTGATCTTTTTTCCCAAGATTATTTTGCCTATTTGGGATCCCTTGCAGTTCCATATCAATTTTAGGTTGTGTACCATTTCTGCAAAAAAAAAAGAAAAGGTCATTAGGATTTTGAGAGATTGCACAGAATCTGTAGATCCCTTGGGTACGGGGGTAGTTTTGCAATCTTTAATAATATTAAGTTTTCTAATTCATGAGTACAGGATGACCTTCCATTTACTTCGGTCTTTAATTTCTTGCAGCATTTTTTATGGTTTTTCATAAGCCTTGTGCCTTTTTTGATCAAATTTATTTCAAAGTATTTTATCTTTTTGATATTAAAATGGACTTGTTTTGATTTCAATTTTGAATTGTTCATTGCTAGTGTATAGAAACAACTGATTTTTGTGTGTTGATCTTGTATCCTCAATTTTGCTGAATTGATTTATTAATTTTAATAGTTTTTTTCTTTTTTCCTAAACAAATCAATTTTATTGATACATATTAATAAACCATACAGTCCATCCAAAGTGTACTAATCTCATAGTTGTGCATTCATCACTTCGATCATTACCAGAGCATTTTCATTATTTCAATAATAGTAATAATAAAAAACAAAAAAACAGACAAGAAAATTCATCACCTCTCAGTCCCTCTCTGCTTCCCCTGCTGTACATAGGTGCTATTTCTGGCTGTTCTTGCACCTTTATTTTTTTCAAAGCAATTTTGGGAAGCAGATGTGGCTCAAGCCATTGGGCTACTGTCTACATATGGGAGGTCCCAGGTTCGATTCCTGGCGCCTCCTGGTGAAGGCAAGTGGGCCTGCATGATGAGCTGGCCTGCGTGGCGAAGCTGGTGCAACAAAAAAGACACAGAGGAAAAAGACAATGAGAGACATAACAAATCAGGGACCTGAGGTGGCTCAAGCGATTGAGTGCCTCTCTCCCAAGTCGGAAGGTCCCAGGATAGGTTCCCGGTGCCTCCTAAAGAGAAGATGAGAAGCAGACACAGAAAAATGTACAGTGAATGGACACAGAGCAGAGAATGCAAGTGGCAGGGGGGGCTGATAAATAAAAATAAAAAATCTTTAAAAATAAATAAAAATAAAAGCAGTTTTACTGAGATATATTCACATGCCATGCAATCTATCTAAAGTGTATAATCAATAGCTTTTAGTATAATCTCAATGTTGTGCATTCATCACGACAAAAATTTTTAGAACAATTTCATTACTCCAAAAAGAAAAACTCTACACCTCTTAGCAGTCCTTCCCCAGCCCTACATAACCACTAGTCTAATGTCATTTTTTAAAAAAGATTTATTTCTCCCCACGCCCTTGTTGTTTACACTTGCTGTGTGCTGTGTCCTTAGGAGGCACTGGAAACTGAACCCGGGACCTCCGATGTGGAAGGGAGGTGCCTAATCGCTTGAGCCACCTCTGTTTCCTGCTTTGTTGTGTGTCTCATTGTTTTTTCTTGTGTCTCGTTGCGTCAGCTTGTCGTGCCTGCCTGTCGCATCAGCTTGCTGTCTTGCTCGTTTTTCTTTAGGAGGCACTGGGAACCTCTGCTCCCTGCTTTGTTGTCTCTCTCATTATGTTTTTCTTCTTGTGTTTCTTGTTGCGTCATCTTGTTGTGTCAGCTTGCCATGCCTGCCTGTCAAGCCAGCTTGCTCTCTTCTTTAGGAGGCACCGGGAATCGAACCATGGACCTCCCATGTGGTAGGTGGGAACTCAGTCACCTGAGCCACATCCGCTTCCCCTAACGTCATCTTTATAAATTGATTTATATGAATATTTTGTATAAATAGAATCATACAATATGTAGTACTTTGTGTTTGGGTTCTTTGACTTAACATAATTTTTTGTCTGATACTAACGGCTTGTAACATTAACACATTTGTAAAGTTTCAAAGAAAAACAGTCATATATGTAATATTACCCATATTTATATCTTACATGAGGTTTTATTGTGCTATACAGTCCCATGTTACATGTTTCAGCTTTCCTTTTAGTAATACACATGATCTTAGACTTTAATTTTCAACCACTGTCATACTCATATAATACAAACATTATGTTGCGATGTTTATTTTTCTATTTATTCCGAAGATTAGTACACATCCTTTTTACCGGTGATGCACAAGTTAACCCTCAGCTTTCATTCTCTAACCTCATTCTATTTTCTGGTGACCTATATTCAAGTTATTAACTCCATAAGTTTACACACTATATTTAGTTCATAATAGCACAATCATACCATGTTTGCCCTTTTGTGTCTGGCTTACTTCACTCAACATAATGTCTTCCAGGTTCATCCATGTTATCATATACTTCATGACTTCATTTCTTCTTACAGCTGCATAATATTCCATCGTGTGTGTACACCACAGTTTATCTATTCATTGGTTGATGGACACCTGGGTTGTTTCCATCTTTTGTTTTCTTGTTTTCTTTTTCCATCTTTTGGGAATTGTGAAAAATGCCTCTCTGAACTTTGGTGTGCAGATGTCTCTCTTTGTACCACTACTCTCAGTTCTTCTGGGTATATACCTAGTAGTGGTATTGCTGGGTAACATGGCAAATCTATATTCAATTTCTTTAGGAACTGCCAAACAGTCCTCAGTGGCGGTACCATTCTACATTCCCACCAACAGTGAAGAAGTGTTCCTCTCTCTCCACATCCTCTCCAACACTTGTAGTTCTCTATCTTTTTAATAGTGGCCATTCTAATGGATGTGAAATGATATCTCATTTTAGCTTTGATTTGCATTTCCCTAATCGTTAGTGATGTTGAACATTGTTTCATGTGTCTTTTTCCATTCGTGTTTCTTCTTTAGACAAATGTCTATTCAAGTCTTTTGCCCATTTTAAAGTCAGGTCATTTCTCTTTATTTTAGAGTTACAGGATCTCTTTATATATTAGGGATAAAACCCTTATGGGATATGTGATTTCCAAATATTTTCTCCCATTGATTTGGCTGCCTTTTTACCCTTTTGACAAAGTCCTTTGAGGTGCAAAAGTGTGTTTAATTTTGAGGAGGTCCCATTCGTCTATTTTATTCTTTGTTGCTCATGCTTTGCATGTAACGTCCAAGAAAACACCACCTACCACAAAATCTTTTTTTTTTAACCAGTTTTATTGTTATGTATTAATAAAGTGTGCAATTTATCCATAGTGTACAGTCAGTGGTACTTGGTATAATCACATAGTTGTGTATTCATTGCTTCAATCATTATTAGAACATTTTCATTGTTTCAATAATAATAATAAAAAACGGACAAACAAGAAACAAGATCTTTAAGATGTTTCCCTACATTTTCTTCTAGTAGTTTCATGATCCTGGATTTTATATTTAGGTCTTTGATCCATTTTGAGTTGATTTTTGTATAGGGGTTAAGATAGGAGTCCTCTTTCATTCTTTGGTTATGGATATCCAGTTGTCCCAGCACCATTTGTTGAAGAGACTGTTTTTGTCCCATTAACATGGCTTTGGTAGGTTTGTCAAAAACCAGTTGGCCATAGAGGTAAATGTTTATTTCTGAACTGTTAATTCTATTTCACTGATTGATGTGTCTGTCTTTATGCCAGTACCATGCTGTTTTGACCACTGTAGCTTTGTAATATTTTTCAAGATCAGGCAGTGAAATTTCTCCAATATCGCAATTCTTTTTTAGATTGCTTTTGGCTATTTAGGTGTACTTTCCCTTCCAAATGAACTTTTAATTGCCTTTTCTATTTCTGTAAAGTAGACTGTTGGAATTTGGTTTGGTTTTGCATTGAATCTGTAAATCAGTTGGGGTAGGATTGACGTCTTCACAAAATTTAGTTTTAAATCCATGAACATGGAATGTCTTTCCATTTGTTTAGATCTTCATAGGTTTCTTTTAGCATTGTTTTGTAGTTTTGTGCATACAGGTCCTGTACTTCTTTGGTTAAATGATTCCTAGGTATTTGAGTCTTTTTGTTGCTATTGTAAATGGAATTTTTTCCTTCATTTTCCTTCTCAGATTGTTCAGTACTAGTGTACAGAAACATTACTGGTTTTTGCATGTAGATCTTGTATCCTGCCACTTTGCTTAACTTGTTTATTAGCTTCAGTAGCTTTGTTGTAGCATTTCAGAATTTTAAAAATATAAGATCATATCATCTGAAAAGAGTGAGTTTTACTTCCTCTTTTCCTGTTTGGATGCCTTTTATTATTTTTTTTCTTGTCTAATTGCTCTAGCTAGAACTTCTAGCACAATGTGTTTTTTTTTTTGGTTGTTGTTTTTTAAAGATTTATTTCTCCCCAGCCCCTCGTTGTTGCTGTGTCTGTTCGTCCTCTTTGTTTCTTTAGGAGGCACCGGGAACTGAACCCGGGACCTCCGATGTGGGAGAGAGGCACCTAATCACTTGAGCCAACTCCGTTCCCTGCTTTGCTGTGTTTCTCATTGTGCTTTTTCCTCCTGTGTCTCTTGTTGTGCCATCTTGTTGCGCCAGCTCACTGTCTTCTTTAGGAGGTACTGGGAACGGAACCATGGACCTCCCATGTGGTGGGTAGGAGCTCAATCAGTTGAGCCACATCCACTTCCCTCTAGCACAGTGTTGAATAACAGTGGTGCCTGTGGGCATCCTTCTCCTGTTCCCGATCTTAGAGGGAAAGCTCTCAACCATTCCTTATTTAGTATGATGTTTGCTGTGGGTTTTTCATATATACCCTTTATCATTTTGAGGAATTTTCCTTCTATGCCTATCTTTCAGAGTGTTTTTATCAAGAAAGGATGTTGGATTTTGTCGAATGCCTTTTCTGCATTGATGGAGATGAATATGTAGTTTCTTTTCCCTTCAATTTGTTAATGTGGTGTATTCCGTTAATTTATTTTCTTATGTTGAACCACCCTTGCATACCAGGAATAAATCTCACTTGGATGTAGTTTATAAGTCTTTTTTTTTTTTTTTAAGTGTTACTGGGGTTTGAACCAGAGACTTCTTATATGCGAACCAGGTGCTCAACCACTGAGCTACACCCACTCTTTTATAAGTCTTATTTATTTATTTATATTTTAGAATCCAACTGGACTTTATTTGGCACAGAATATAATATGGCTGTATGAACAGCAAACTGAAAAGACAAAGCAGAAAAGACACAGTTCTATCTAATTTATAATTAGGTAACAGGAGGGCAAGTCATTAAATGAATAACAGAACAGTTGAGTTTGATGGATGAATTCTCTTTTTCTAGTGCCCATACTTTTGGAATTCCCACTCTGTGTTGTCCAGTGGACACACCTGCAACGTTTTGAGCCAGCAAGGGATGCAGTGGAAGTGAAAAGCATGATTACAGACTCCCCATGCCACGGTGCACTCCTCAGAAGTAGCTGAGGCCTGGTTAGCTTGACGCTTTATGCAAAGATTCATAATGTGGTTCCTGCAGATGGCAAGTTATCAGCCACAATATCCCAGGCACAGAGGGCAACTGCATTCCACTTTTTCACTTCAAATTGCTTCTTGCTCACGCCGCTGTTATTGCCGCTCAGGGTATCCACATCCATCGCTGCCGCCATTTTGGACTATAAGTCTTTTGATATGCTATTGGATTCTATTTGCAAGTATTTTGTTGAGAATTTTTGCATCTATGTTCTTTGGAGAGATTAGTCTATAATTTTCTTTTCTTGTAGTATCTTTATCTGTCTTTGGTATTAGGGTGATGTTGGCTTTGTAAAATGTGTTGGGTAACTTTCCCTCCTCTTCAGTTTTTTGGAAGCGTTTAAACAGGATTGGTGTTAATTCGCATTGAAATGCTTGGTAGAATTCACCTGTGTAGCCATATGTTCCTGAACTTTTCTATGTTGGGAGGTTTTTGATGACTCGTTCAATCTCTTTGTGATTGGTTTGTTAGGTTCTTGTATTTCTTGCAGCATCAGTGTAGGCTGTTTGTGCATTTCTAGGAATGTGTCCATTTCATCTAGGTTGTCTAGTTTGTTGACACACACTATCTCATAATATCCTCTTATGATCGTTTTTTATTTTTGTGGTGTTAGTTGTAACTTCCCCCCTTTCATTTCTACTTTTATTATTTGTATCTTCTCTTTTTTCTTTGTTAGTCTAGTTATGGGTTTGTCGATTTTATTGATTCTCTCAAAGAACCAGCTTTTGGTTTTGTTGATTTTTCTATCTCTTTTTTTTTTTTAAACAAGTCAATTTTATTGATACATATTAAAAGCATAAATCCATCCAAAGTGTACAGCAGTGGTAGTCGGTATAATCATATAGTTGTATATTCATCACTTCAATCATTTTTAGAGCATTTTCATTATTTCAATAATAATAATAGAAAACAAATGGGAGCGGATGTAGCTCAAGTAGCTGAGTGCTTGCTTTCCATGTATGTGGTCCCAGGTTTGATTCCTGGTACCTCCTAAACAAACAAATGAAAAAAACAACTATCATTCTCAATGGGGAGTGGATTTGGCTCACTGGTTGAGCATCTGCTTCCCGTGTATGAGGTCCTAGGTTCAATTCCCTGTACCTCCTTAAAAACAAACAAATAGGATTCATCACTTCTCAGTCTCTCTCTGCTTCCCCTGCCATAAATGGCTGCTATTCTGTTTCCTTCTCTCTAGTATGTTTGTATTTATATTTTGTAAAAAACAGTCTTAGATATGCAGTATCACCCATATTCATATTTTACATGAGGTTTCACTGTTATGCAGTCCCATGTTACATTTTTTAGCTTTCCTTCTAATAATATACATGACCTTAGACTTACCCTTTCAACCACTGTCATACCAATATAATAGCTCTGCTAGTTACAAACACTGTGATGTGTTTTCACCATTTCTGTTCATTTCCAAAGACTTACAAACTTTTTACCGGTTCTGCACAGATTAACCTTCAGCTTTCCATTTTGTACCATCATTCTATTTTCTGGTGACTTATGTTCTACTATTAACTCCATGAGTTTACATAATATATTTACTTCATAATAGCACATTCATACAGTATTTGTCCTTTTGTGTCTGGCTTGCTTCACTCAGCTAAAATTGAAGATCTAACAGCACACCTAGAGGAACTAGAAAAAAAACAACAAACTAATCCCAAACCAAGTTGAGGGAAAGAAAGTAAAGATCGGAGCAGAAATAAATGAAATTGAGAACAAAAGAACAATAAAATAAAAAAGACCAAAAGTTAGTTCTTTGAGGTCAACAAAATCAAGCCTTTTTTTTTTTTTTTTTTTTTTTACCGGGAGGTACCGGGGATCGAACCCGAGTCCCTCCATATGGGAGACGGACGCCCAACCAGTTGAGCCACATCCGATCCCCAAAATCAAGCCTTAATATCTATAACCAAAAGAATGAAAGAGGACCCCTATACAAGAATCAACTCAGAATGGATCAAAGATCTAAATATAAAAGCCAGGACCATAAAACTACTGGAAGAAAATGTAGGGAAACATCTTCAAGACCTCGTTGTAGGTGGTGGTTTCTTGGACCTTACACCCAAAGCACGTGCAACAAAAGAAAAAAATAGATAAATGGGACCTCCTCAAAATTAAAAAAAAGAATTTTTTTTAACTTTATTTTGTACATTTAATAATTGAAAACATAAGCAATTAAAAACTAAAAAGTTAACACAGACGAATAAATATATACATTTCTCAATTAAATGTAATGGATACATGTAAATTTTGTTGTTTTGTTTTCTGTTTGTTTTTTTTTGTTTTTGTTTTTTTTTGGGGAATCAAACAATATTTTACACAATATATTTGGTTCATAGTAATGCATTCATACAGTATTTGTCCTTTTGTGTCTGGCTTGCTTCACTCAACATAATGTCCTCCAGGTTCATCCATGTTGCCATATGCTTCATGACTCCACCTCCTCTTACAGCTGCATAATATTCCATCGTGTGAATAGACCACAGTTTGTTTATCCATTCATCTGTTGATGGACACCTGGGTTGTTTCCAACTTTTCGCAATCGTGAATAATGTGGCTATGAACATCGGTGTGCAGATGTCTGTGCGTGTCACTGCTCTCAGTTCTTCTGGGTATAAACCCAGGAGTGGTATTGCAGGGTCACTTGGCAAGTCTATATCCAACTTCTTTAGGAACTGCCCAACAGTCCTCCATAGCGGTTGTACCATTCTGCATTCCCACCAACAGTGAAGAAGTGTTCCTATCTCTCCACATCCTCTCCAACACTTGTAGTTCTCTGTCTTTTTAATACTGGCCATTCTGATAGGTGTGAAATGATTTCTCATTGTAGTTTTGATTTGCATTTCCCTAATCATGAGTGATGTTGAGCATTTCTTCATGTGTTTTTTTGCCATTTGTATTTCTTCGGAGAAATGTCTATTCAAGTCTTTTGCCCATTTTTTAACTGGGTCATTTGTCTTTTTATTGTTGAGTTGTAACAACTCTTTATATATCCTGGATATTAAACCCTTATCAGATATGTGATTTCCAAATATTTTTTCAAATTGAGTTGGCTGCCTTTTCATTTTCACCCTTCTGACAAGGTCCTGTGAGGTGCAAAAATGTTTAAGTTTGAGACTTCCAGGAAGATGGCGGACTAGTAAGACACGGGAATCTCTTCTCCAAAAAAATAGCTAGAGGGCAAGCTGAAACAGCTCCGAAAAAGATCTGCTAGGGTTTAGGACAGCAGGTGAAGGCTGCACACCACCCAGAGGAGAGAGGGACAGAAGAGGGAAATCGCGACTACAGAACTGTGAGTTGCAAGTAGCAGCTTCTGCTGCTGCCGGCACCGTCCCCCACACTCTTCAGAATTCTCGGGCCCCTGGGCCTGCGACCACAGCCAAAGGGGGCTTCAGGGATCTGCCACTCCCGGAAAGGGGAGAGAGAGAGGGACCAGCCTTAGGCTGACTCAGGTTCTGACCTGAAATTTGGGCTGCGGGGCCCCACGGACCCTTCCACACGGCGGTTTGTCCTGGGAGCCTAGAAAGGACTGGAGAAATCCGACCCTCACAACCTCCCTCTCTTCTAGCCTGAACTAATTGTTGAGGACACCACCGGAGAGGGGAGAGAGAGCCTGGGGCTGACCCTGCTTTGGACTTCCAGGTTTGGTCTGCCCTGTCCCGAGAGGACTTCCAGGCCGGGTGGGGCTGCGCCATTGTTTGCCTTGGAGCCGGCAAGGGGCTAAAGAAATACAAACCTCCCAATCTCCTCCTCCTCTACTAACAGGGACTGATTGTTGAGGATTCAGAAGGGAGTGGAAATATTTCCTAGCTGGGAAAAGGGGGGCGCTACGAGAGAAGTCTGGAGAACGGTCTCAGAAAGTTTAAATCACAGGCCTCCTAGCCCCCAGACAGGAAGCTCTGTCACATTGATCTGGTCTGTGTCACAACAAATACTCTCCGACCAGGCATTGAATTGAGAGCTGCCAACAAGCGCCATCTCCTGGCAGAACAAGGAAGTGCACATAAGAAAATTAATAAGTAAGAGAGGCTTTTCCTTGCCTCTATAGCCTCCCTGCCCAAGGCCCTAGGAAACGACTCTACAACCAATTACTGGGTCCAGTGCCCAGTTTTGAGCAACCAGCAGAACAATCCTAACAATCAAGGTTGAGCCAAAAATAAAGAGCGGTGGTAACTCACAGCCGACTGCCACTAAAACCCCATAAAAGAGAAAGAAATAGAGCATCTAAGTAAAATACAAACTAACCAGATGCCTAAGCACCAACAAAATATTACGAGCCATACTAAGAAAATAGAAGACATGGCCCAAGAAAAGGAATACAGCAAAGTCCCAGAAGAGATGCAGAATTTGAGAGAACTAATCAGTGAGATGAGCACACATTTCCAAAATCAAATTAATGAGATGAAAGAGAATATAGTTAAAGAGATCAATGACATCAAGAAGTCATTGCGCGAACATAAAGAATTTGAAATCATGAACAGAAAAGTAACGGAGTTCATGGGAATGAAAGATACATAGGTGAAGTAAAAAATACATTTGAAGCATACAACAGCAGACTCGAAATGATAGAAGAAAGAATAAGTGATACTGAAGACAGAGCAGCTAAAATTGAAGAGAGAAAAGAACAGAGAGAGAAAAGAATGGAAAAAATTGAGCAGGGGCTCAGAGAGTTGAATGACAACACAAAATGCAAGAATATATGTGTCATTGGAGTTCCAGAAGGAGAAGAGAAAGGAAAAGGGGCAGAAAGAGTATTTGAGGAAATAATAGCTGAAAATTTCCCAATTCTCACGAAAGAAATGAACTTTCATGTCCAAGAAGCTCACCGTACCCCAATAAGAATAAATCCAAATAGACCTACGCCAAAACACATATTATTCAGAATGTCAAAGATAAAGAGAAAACGCTCAGAGCAGCAAGAGAGAAGCAAACGATCACGTACAAAGGACGTCCAGTAAGACTTTGTGCAGATTTCTCTTCAGAATCCATGGAGGCGAGAAGACAGTGGTATGATACGATTAGGAAGCTGAAAGAGAAAAACTGCCAGCCGAGAATTCTTTATCCAGCAAAACTGTCCTTCAAATATGAAGGTGAATATAAGGTATTCACAAACAAACAGAAACTAAGAGAGTTTGCAAAAAAGAATCCACCTTTACAGGAAATATTAAAGGAAGCCTTAGAACCTGAAAGAAAAAGACAGGAGAGAGGCTTGGAGGAGAGTATAGAAGAAAGAAAAACCAAAAGAGTAAAAAGAAAGACAAAAATAAGATGACATATGAAAACCAAAGAATAAAATGGAGGAAATAAATAGTGCATTTTCAGTAATATCATTGAATGTGAATGGATTAAATTCCCGAATCAAAAGATACAGGCTGACAGAATGGATAAAAAATCATGAGCCATCCATATGCGGCTTACAAGAAACTCACCTCAGACACAAGGATACAAGCCGGCTGAAAGTAAAAGGTTGGAAAAAGATACTCCACGCAAATAGTAAACAGAAAAGAGCAGGGGTAGCTATACTAATATCAGACCAAACAGACTTCAAATGCAAAAAAGTGATAAGAGATGCGGAAGGCCATTATAAAAGGGACGATCCTCCAGGAAGATATAACAGTCATAAATATCTATGCACCTAACCAGGGTTCTCCAAAATATATGAGACAAACTCTGGCAAAACTGAAGGGAGAAATAGACATTTCTGCAATAATCGTCACAGACTTCAACACCCCTCTCACATCATTAGATAGAACAACTAGACAGAAGATCAACAAGGAAACAGAGAACTTGAACAATATGATAAACAAGTTAGACCTAACAGACATATACAGAACACTGCATCCAAACTCAGCGGGTTATACATTCTTCTCAAGTGCCCATGGATCTTTCTCCAGGATAGACCACATGTTAGGTCACAATACAGCTCTCAATAAATATAAAATGATTGAAATGATACAAAGCACCTTCTCAGATCATAATGGAATGAAACTAGAAATCAATAACAGACAGGAAAAAAGGAAATTTGCAAATGTATGGAGACTGAACAACACACTCCTAAATATTCAGTGGGTCAAAGAAGAAATTGCGAGTGAAATCAGTAAATATATTGAGACAAATGAAAATGAGAACACAACGTATGAAAACTTATGGGATACAGCAAAGGCAGTCTTGAGAGGGAAATTTATAGCCCTAAATGCCTATGTTAAGAAACAAGAAAGAGCTAAACTCAAAGATTTAACTGGGAAGCGGCTGTGGCTCAATCAGTAGGGCTCCCGTTTACTATATGGGAGGCCCCAGGATCGGTTCCCGTGGCCTCCTGGTAAAGGCAAGCCCGCCCGCACGGCGTGGTTAGCTGACCCAGCGAGCACAAGCAGCAAGGGGGGGATAAATGAATAAATAAATAAAATCTTTAAAAAAAATTTAACTGAACTTGAGAAACTAGAAAAAGAACAGCAAACCAATCCCAAAGCAAAAAGAAGGAAAGAAATAATAAAGATTAGAGCGGAAATAAATGAAAATGAGAATAAAAAAGCAATAGAGAAAATCAACAAAACCAAAAGCTGGTTCTTTGAGAAGATAATAAAATTGACAAGCCCCTCGCTAGACTAACAAAGAAAAAAGGAGAGAAGATGCAAATAAATACAATCAGAAATGAAAGGGGGGAAATTACAAATGACCTCACAGAAATAAAAAGAATCATAAGAGGATATTATGAGAAACTATATGCCAACAAACTAGACAACCTAGATGAAATGGACAAATTTCTAGAAACTCATAACCAACCTACACTGACACAACAAGAAATACAAGAACTTAACAGGGGAAGCAGCTGTGGCTCAATCAGTAGGGCTCCCGTTTACCATATGGGAGGCCCCGGGTTCGGTTCCCGGGGCCTCCTGGTGAAGGCAAGCCTGCCCGCATGGCGTGGTTAGCTGACCCAGCGAGCACAAGCAGCAAGAGGGGGATAAATGAATAAATAAATAAAATCTAAAAAAAAATAAAATAAAAAAAAAGAACTTAACAAACCAATCACAATTAAGGAGATTGAATCCATCATCAAAAATCTCCCAGCAAAGAAAAGTCCAGGACCAGATGACTTCACAGGTGAGTTCTACCAAGCATTTCTAAAAGAATTAACACCAATCCTGTTTAAACTCTTTCAAAATATCGAAGAGGAGGGAAATTTACCCAACACATTTTATGAAGTCAACACCACTCTAATACCAAAGCCAGATAAAGATTCCACAAGAAAAGAAAATTACAGACCAATCTCTCATGAACATAGATGCAAAAATTCTCAACAAAATACTTGCAAACGAATCCAACAGCATATCAAAAGACTTATACATCACGACCAAGTGAGATTTATTCCTGGTATGCAAGGCTGGTTCAACATAAGAAAATCAATCAATGTAATACACCACATTAACAAGTTGAAGGAAAAAAAAAACCACATGATCATCTCAATAGATGCAGAAAAGGCATTCGACAAAATCCAACATCCTTTTTTGATAAAAATACTTCAAAAGATAGGAATAAAAGGAAAATTCCTCAATATGATAAAAGGCATATATGAAAAACCCACAGCCAACATCATACTCAATGGGGAAAGGTTGAAAGCTTTCCCCCTAAGATCAGGAACAAGACAAGGATGCCCACTGTCACCATTGTTATTCAACATTGTACTAGAAGTTCTAGCGAGGGCAATTAGACAAGACAAAAAAATTAAAGGCGTCCAAATAGGAAAAGAGGAAGTAAAACTCTCACTGTTTGTGGATGACATGATCCTGTATTTAGAAAATCCTGAAGTATCCACAACAAAGCTACTTGAACTAATAAATGAATTCAGCAAAGTGGCAGGATATAAGATCAACACGCAAAAATCAGTAATGTTTTTGTACACTAGTACTGAACAATCTGAGGAGGAAATCAGGAAGAAAATTCCATTTTCAATAGCAACAAAAAGACTCAAATACCTAGGAGTTAATTTAACCAAGGAAGTACAGGACCTAGATGCAGAAAACTACAAAACAATGCTAAAAGAAATTTAAAAAGACCTAAACAAATGGAAAGACATTCCGTGTTCATGGATTGGAAGAATAAATATCGTGAAGATGTCAATCTTGCCCAAACTGATTTATAGATTCAATGCAATACCAATCAAAATCCCAACAGCTTACTTTACAGAATTAGACAAGGCAATTACCAAATTCATCTGGAAGGGTAAGTGCACCCGAATAGCCAAAAGCATTCTAAAAAAGAAAAGCAATGTGGGAGGAATTTCGCTGCCTGACCTTGAAACATATTACAAAGCTACAGTGGTCAAAACAGCATGGTACTGGCATAAAGATAGACAGATCGATCAGTGGAATAGAATTGAGAATCCAGAAATAAACCCTCACCTATACAGTCAACTGGTTTTGACAAACCTACCAAGCCCACGCTGATGGGAAAAAAACAGTCTCTTCAACAAATGGTGTTGAGAGAACTGGATATCTATAACCAAAAGAATGAAAGAAGACCCCTATCTCACCCCCTATACAAGAATCAACTCAAAATGGATCAAAGATCTAAATATAAAAGCCAGGACCATAAAACTACTGAAAGAAAATGTAGGGAAACATCTTCAAGACTTTGTAGTAGGTGGTGGTTTCTTGGATCTCACACCCAAAGCACGTGCAACAAAAGAAAGATTAGATAAATGGGACCTCCTCAAAATTAAACACTTTTGCACCTCACAGGAATTTGTCAGAAGGGTGAAAAGGCAGCCAACTCAATGGAAGAAAATATTTGGAAATCACATATCTGATAAGGGTTTAATATCCAGGATATATAAAGTGGTGTTACAACTCAATAAAAAGACAAATGACCCAATTAAAAAATGGGCCAAAGACTTGAATAGACATTTCTCCGAAGAAGAAATACAAATGGCAAAAAAACACATGAAGAAATGCTCAACATCACTCATGATTAGGGAAATGCAAATCAAAACTACAATGAGATATCATTTCACACCTATCAGAATGGCCAGTATTAAAAAGACAGAGAACTACAAGTGTTGGAGAGGATGTGGAGAGATAGGAACACTTCTTCACTGTTGGTGGGAATGCAGGATGGTACAACCACTATGGAGGACTGTTGGGCAGTTCCTAAAGAAGTTGAATATAGACTTGCCATGTGACCCTGCAATACCACTACTGGGTATATACCCAGAAGAACTGAGAGCAGTGACACGCACAGACATCTGCACACTGATGTTCATAGCCACATTATTCACGATTGCGAAAAGTTGGAAACAACCCAGGTGTCCATCAACAGATGAATGGATAAACAAACTGTGGTCTATTCACACGATGGAATATTATGCAGCTGTAAGAGGAGGTGGAGTCATGAAGCATATGGCAACATGGATGAACCTGGAGGACATTATGTTGAGTGAAGCAAGCCAGACACAAAAGGACAAATACTGTATGAATGCATTACTATGAACCAAAAATATTGTGTAATATATTGTTTGATTAAAAAAAAAAAATTTACATGTATCCATTACATTTAATTGAGAAATGTATATATTTATTCATGTGCTTACTTTTTAGTTTTTAATTGTTTATGTTTTCTATTATTAAATGTACAAAATAAAGTAAAAAAAAAGTAAAAAAAAAAAAAGAAAAAATCAAGCCTTAGCTGGACTGACAAAATAAGACAGAAGACACAAATAAGGGGGACATTACTACTGACCCTGCAGAATAATATGAACAATGGTTTGCCAAAAAACTAGACAATGTAGATGCTGAGGACTGATTGCTTGAAACACACAAACCTCCTACACTGACCTTAGAAGAAATAGAAGACCTCAACAAACCAATCCCAAGTGAAGAGATTGAAGCAGTGATCAAAAATCTCCCAAAGATGAAAAGCCCAGGATCAGATGGCTTCACAGGTAAATTCATCTGTCAGTCATTCAAGGATGATCTTATACCAGTCTTGCTCAAGCTCTTCCAAAAAATTGAACAGGAAAGAACACTACCAAACTCATTCTATGCAGCCAACATCACCCTAATCCCAAAACCAGATTAAAAAATACTAAAAAAAAAGTTACAGAACAATATCTCTAATGAATATAGATGCAAAAATCCGAAAAGTACTTGCAAACCAAATCCAAAAGCACATTAAAGGAATTACATACCACAATCAAGTGAGTTTTATCCCAGATATGCAAGAGTGTTTTAACACGAGAAAATCAGTTAGTGTAATAAACCACCTTGATAAATTGAAGAAGAAAAATGACATGATTCTCTCTATTGATGTAGAAAAGGCATTTGACAAAATACAGCACCCTTTCTTGATAAAAACACTCCAAAACATAGGAATAGAAGGAAGCTTTCTCAATATGGTAAAGTGCATATATGAAAAACCTACAGCTAGCATTGTACTCAACAGTCAAAGACTAAAAGTTTTCTTGCTGAGATCAGGAAGAAGACAAGGATGCCTACTGTCACCACTGTTACTCAGTATTGTGCTAGAAGTTGTAACCAAAGCAATTAGGCTAAACAAGGAAATAAAAGGTACCCAAATAGTAAAGGAAGAAATAAAACCTGCACTATTCGTTGATGATATGATCCTATATCTAGAAAGTCTTGAAAAATCCACAATAAAGCTACTAGAACTAATAGACGAATTCAGCAAAGCAGTGGCATACAAGATGAATACGTAAAAAATCAGTAGCATTTCTATATACTACTGATGTGCAGTCTGAGGAATGGTTTTCAGAAAAATAATTCTATTTGCAATAACGACTAAAAAAATCAAATATTTAAGAATAAACTTAACCAAGGACATAAAGGACCTGTATTCAGAAACCTACAAAACATTGCTAAAAGGAATGAAAGAAAACTTTAATGGAAGGACAGTCTGTGTTCATGGACTGGAAGACTAAACATCGTTAAGATGTCAATTCTAAGGGAGCTGAGGTAGCGCAGGAGATTAAGTGCCTCTTTCCACTGCAGAAGGTCCCAGGATCAGTTCCTGCTGCCGCCTAGGGAGAGGACAAGCAGACATAGAACACACAGAGAGCAGAGAGCAAGCACAGAATAACGAGTGGGAAGGAGGAGAAATAAATAAATCTTAAAAACAATAAAAAAGATGTTAGTTCTACCCAAACTGATTTATGGACTCAACACAATCCCAATATAAATTCCAGCAGCATTATTTACAGAAATGGAAAAGCCAATTATCAAACTTATTTGGAAGGGTAGGGGGCCCCGAGTAGCCAAAATATCTTAAAAAGGAAGAATAAAGTTGAGGAACTCTCATTTCCTGACATTAATGCTTATTAACTTAATTACAGTGGTAAAAACAGCATGGTACTAGCATAAGAGAGACATTGCCAATGGAACTGAATTGAGAATACAGAAATTGACCCTCACATCTGCAGTCATGCGATTTTTGACAAGGCTGTTAAGCCCACCCAGCTTGACCAGAACAGTCTATTCAACAAATAGTGCTGGGAGAACTGGGTAACCATATGCAAAAGAAAGAAAGAAGACCTCTATCTTACACCTTACACAAAAATTAACTCAAAATGGATCAAGGACTTAAATTTTAAAACAACCATAAAACTCCTAGAAGAAAATGTAGGATAATATCTTCAAGATCTTGTGTTAGGTGGTAGTTTCTTAAACCTTATGCCCAAAGCACAAGCAAGAAAAAGAAAAATAGATAAACGAGACCTCCTCAAAATTCAACACTTTTGCACCTCAAAGGACTTTGTCAAAAGGGTGAAAAGGTAGCCGACTCAATGGGAGAATATATTTGGCAATAACATATCTGATAAGGGTTTAATATCCATGATATATAAGGAGATCATAAAACTCAACAATAAAAAGAGAAAGTATCCGATTAAAAAATGGGCAAAAGACTTGTAAAGACAACTGTCCAAAGAAGAAATACAAATGGAAAAGAAACACATGAAAAAATGTTCAGCGTCACGAGTGATTAGGGAAATGCAAATCAAAACTACAACTAAATATCATTTCATACCTATTAGACTGACCGCTGTTAAAAAATTGGAAAACTGTAAATGTTGGAGAGAATGTGGAGAGGAATATTCACTGTTGGTGGGATTATAGAATGGTATAGCCACTGTGGAGGACTGTTTGGCAATTCCTAAGGAAATTGAATATAGACTTATCATGGGATCCAGCAATACCATTGTTAGGTATATACTCAGAAGAACTGAGAGCAGTGACACGAATAGATATCTGCACACTTATGTTCATAGCAACATTATTCACGAGAGCCAGAAGTTGGAAAAAACCCAGGTGTCTATCAACTGATGAATGGATAAACAAATTGTAGAGTGTACACATGATGGAATAGTATACAGTGGTAAGAAGAAATGAAGTTGTGAAACATATGACAACGTGGATGAACTTGGAGGACATTATGTTGAGTGAACCAAGCCAGACACAAAAGGGCAAATACTGTAAGATTGCCCTATAATGAACTAAACATATTATGTGAAATATATATTATGTGAAATATGAAAATAGGTAAAAAATTGTTATTTATTGTTTGCCCATTTATTCTCTTCTTCAGTAGCAATGAATCATTGCTACTGATTTCATGTGGAGACGTTTAGTAGAATAAATGGTATCAATGTGCAGGTTATATTTCCTAAAAGGTAGATCTTGTGGGAGAATGATCCAACCCAGAGTCGTCACTTTTGAAACTGATGTCATCAATGCTTGAACTCTTAGTATAAAATTACCTACTAGCTTGAACTTGATCTTATTTTCAAATAAAAATCCAAGTGTTCAAAGATACCCTTGAAAAAATAAAACTAAAAAAAATAATAATAAAACAGAAGTTAAGTCTTCAAAAAAACCAAAACAAAATTAAAAAAAAGCAGCATGGCAGTATGGTACTGACATAAAGACCAACGGACTGACCAGTGGAACTGAGTTGAGAACTTGTAAATAGACCCTTACATCTACAGTCAAGTGATTTTTTTTTTTTAAAGCAAATTAATTTTATTGATACATATTAATAAAGCATACAATGCATCCAAAGTGTACAATCAGTGCTATTTGCTATAATCACATAGTTGTACATCTGTCACCTCAGTCATCTTTAGGGCATTTTCATTATTTTAATAATAAAAAACTAACAAAAAAATTCTACCCCCTTCGATCTCTCTATGCTTCTCCTGCTGTACATAGTTGCTGTTTCTTGCGTAATTACTTATTTATTTATTAAGCAGTTTTATTGAGATATATTCATATACCATGCAGTCTAGCCAAGGTGTATAATCAATGGCTTTTATTTTTTAATTTTTATTTATTTATTTATTTATTTACAATGTTGTGCATTCATCACCACAAAAAATTTTAGAACAATTTTATCACTCTAAAAAGAAAAACTCCACACCCCTTAGCAGTCCTTCCCCAGCCCTACATAACCACTAATCTAACTTTATCTTTATAAATGGATTTATATTTAGATTTTATATAAATGGAATCATACAATATGTAGTACTTTGTGCCTGGTTTCTTTCACTTAATTTTTTTTTTTTTTGGTCTGATATTTAATATCTTGTAGTGTTTTTTATTTATTTATTTATTTTTTAAAGATTTTATTTATTATTCATTTATCCCCCCCTTGCTGCTTGTGCTCACTGGGTCAGCTAACCACGCCGTGCGGGCGGGCTTGCCTTCACCAGGAGGCCCCGGGAACCGAACCCGGGGCCTCCCATATGGTAAACGGGAGCCCTACTGATTGAGCCACAGCCGCTTCCCTATCTTGTAGTGTTAACATACATTTGTTCAATTTCAAAGAAGAACAGTCTTATATATGCAAGTTTGCCCATATTCATATTTCATATGCAGTTTTATCATGCTATACAGTTCCATGTTATGTTTTTTTTAATCTTTCTTTTTAGTGATATACATAACCTTAGACTTTCCCTTTAAACCCCTTTCATACCATGTAATAGTACAGCTAGTTACAGATATTATGTTGGGCTTTCACCTTTGACAAGGCTGTGAGGCCCTCCTAGCTGTATCAGAACAATCTATTCAACAAATGGTGCTGGGAGAACTGGATATCCATAGCCAAAAGAAAGAGGAGCCCTATCTCACACCTTGTACAAAAATTAACTCAAAATGGATCAATGACCTAAATATAAAAGCTAGAACCATCAAGTTCCTAGAAGAAAATATAGGAAAACATCTTCAAGACGTGGTAGGTGGTGCCTTTTTAAACCTTATACTGAAAGCACCAGCAGTAAAAGAAAACATGGATAAATGAGACCTCCTCAAATTTATTTATTTATTTATTTATTTTTTATTTATTTTTTTTTCCTCCTCAAATTTAAACACTTTTGTGATTCAAAGGACTTCGTCAAGAAGGTGAAAAGGCAGTCCATTCAATGGGAGAAATATTTGGAAATCACATATCTGATAAGGGTTTGATTTCCATTCTATATAAAGAGATAATACAACTCAATAAAAGAGCAAGCATTTTTTATTCCATTTCTCCAAAGAGGAAATACAAATGGCCAAAAAGCACATTAAAAAAAAAGTTCAGTATCACTCACTTTTAGGGAAATGCAAATCAAAATGACAATGAGGTATCATCTCACACTACATAGAATGGCCGTTATTAATAAAACAGAACAATAAGTGCTGGAGAGGATGTGGAGAAATAGGAACATTCTTTCACTGTGGGTGGAATTGTAAAATGGTGCAGCCTCTGTAGAAGATAGTTTGGCCATATGATCCAGCAATTCCTCTACTAGGAATATATCCAGAAGAACTGAAAACTGACATGAACAGACATCTGCACACTGATGTTCATAGCAGCATTATTCACAATTGTCAAAAGATGGAAACAACCTGTGTCTGTCAACTAATGAATAGATAAACAAAATGTGGCATATACATATGATGGAATACTATATTGCAATAAGAAGAAATGAAATTGGGATATATATGGTAACATGGATGAATCTTGAAGACATTATGGTAAGTGAAATAAGCCAGACACAAAAGGATAAATATTACATGGTCTCACTAATATGAACTAAATAGAGTTAAAACCTAGAGTATAGGTTATTAGGAAATAAGAGGAGGGCTCTGAGGGAGTACTGATGTTTAATGTACATAGAAGTTTTAATTAACTTGACTGTAAATGTGTGGAAATGGATAGAGTTGATGGTAACACATTATAGTGAATAGCAGCTGGTTTATAAGTGGGATTGTGGCTGTAAAGGGTAGTCTAGGGATGTAAATGTCAGTTGAAGGAAAGTTAGAGTTAGTGACTGAATAACACAGTGAACCCAGAGGCGGATGAGAATTGTGGTTAATAGTACAAATACAAGAATGTCCTGTGAACTAGAACAGATGTAGGTCACTGTTGCAGAGTGGTGGGAATGTGGAGAGGCATGGGAAAAACATAGTTAATGTAACCTATGGACTATAATTAACAGCAGTACTGTAATATTCTTGCATCAATGCCAAAGATGTATTGTGTTAATAATGGGGGGTGGGGGTTATGGGAAAAATATGCCAAATGTATGCTATGGACCATAGTTAGTTGTAATAGTCTGATATTATCTTAAAATCTGTAACAGATGTTCTACAATGGTGTGGTTGGTTGGTGAAGGGTTGTTGTATGTGAATTCTACCCATGTACATGATTGTTTTGTAAGTTCACAATGTATGTAATAAAAATGTATTTTAAAAAAACCTTAATGTCTACTCTGCTCACTTCAAAATTTTATTTCCATTATCATTGAACATTAAAAAAAAAATTTCTCATCAGTTTTTGCCAGAATTGTTTTAAGTTTGACAGAGATGCTAATTTTGTAATATTGCATCCCGCCTTTGTAGTCCTCAGTAACTGTTCACAAAGGAGAAGCCCAGTACATGTGCATAAAGACTTTTTCTATATCTTTTCCCTAAACTCATTTAACATATTGCTGCATTTTATAATAAAGAAAAATGTCATGATATAAATTTTACTATGTATATTAAGTATTTTTACTATGGCAATAGAAATTTTGTATTCCTTTTTCTCCAAATAGTTTAAAGGAACTATTTTCATCATTTCTCATGGGATTCTTCTATGTGGCTCTTAGTTCTCTGTTCATAGCTAGGTTAAATATTGTTTTGACTGTTGGTTGGCAAGGAAAAGGACTAGCATCTAATCTCTTGGTTTCTAGTCTAGCATTCTTTGCATTCTTTTCCTTGGACCGTGTTGTTCTCCGGGAAATTAACAAGAAATTTCCCAGATTGTTCTTGCTGTTTATGTGTTTGAATGAGTAATGGAAGCATCTCCATTTAAGGCTAAAGAAACAAGCTGTATGCTATTATGTACACAGTAATTATTCAGATAGTCTGGATGGCAGTCACTTTCATGTCTTGTTCCAAAGCTTTTATGAAGCAATAACACCCCAGTAACCATGAGCATACCCAACATCCAGATCTTGATTTCCATTACTGTTCTTCTATAAAGGGAACTAGGGCTTCTGGGATAAATAGCTGATTCTAGAGCTGGGGCAGGGAAATTACAATGTGAGCCTGGAGCCAGGATTTAAAGGAAGTACTTAAAAAACAAAGAGGGGAAGCGGCTGTGGCTCAATCAGTAGGGCTCCCGTTTACCATATGGGAGGCCCCGGGTTCGGTTCCCGGGGCCTCCTGGTGAGGGCAGGCCTGCCCGCGCGGCGTGGTTGGCTGACCCAGCAAGCAGGGCAGCAAGGGCGGGGATAAATGAATAAATAAATAAAATCTTTAAAAAAATAAAAAAATAAAAATAAAAAACAAAGAGAACATACCAAAGGGACATAAGAGCCAACCTGAAAGAGCTCCCAGTGGCCAAAGATGGAACATTTTGAGCAACAAAATAAATAATGTATTGGATTATAACTCAGAGTATAAAATAAATATGAGTTCATACTTATATAGGTTAGGGATTGAGTAAATAAATGGGGGAGAAGAGACAAACCTTTCTTACAGAATACTTCTAAATAACAGAATTTTTTCCTAATATATGTAGGAAATTGAGCATAACTGCCCCACACCTCCCTGCGGGCTGGACTTAGTGACTTGCTTGCAAAGAATACAGTAGAGAAAGGGTAAATATAGTACCTTTTCAGTAGAGAAACTTAGCAAAACACTATCTTAACCAAGTGATAAAGGTTCACGTAAACAGTTACAGTGTAATTGGCTAGTACTCCTCAAGGTTGTCATGGTGATGAAAATCAAGGAAAGTCTGAAAATCTGTCACAGACCAGAGGACACTAAGAAGTCATGACAACTAAATGCAGTGTAGTATCCTGCAGTGAGATCCTGGAACCCAAAAGGGATGTTAATGGAAAAGCTGGTGAAATATCAGTCAAGTCTGGAATTTGGTTAATATTATGTGAGTGTTGGTTTCTTAGTTTCGATGTTTTACCATGGTAATGTAAGATGGTAACAGCAGAAACAACTGGGTGATATCTTTACAACAAGTCTATTATTCAAATATTATTCTATTATTCAAAAATAAAAACTTGAAAAAAAATGCTTATATGGTTGTAGGTAGCAGTCAAAATACAATCCAGGTTTTCTCAAGCTAACATCATAAGTCCATCCATATTAGTCACACCTATAGCATTTCCTTTTTGTGACTTTGGTTAGAAATTCTGAAAATGTGGATTGTTCTCTGCAGAAAAGCAGCCTTTTGATTTTGTTCTTTTGGGGGGCAATACTTGCTCTCCTTTGAGATATCAGTAGCCCAGGTGACATGAATAACTACTATCAGAATTGCCTCTACTTTATTAAAACACAAATATTGGCATCTTGTATATATATTTCTTTCTGTATTATGGTAGATGATAGAGATCTTTGGAAGAGTTCACAGTGATCTTAGTTGAGCTAGTAATCCCTTTCTGTATGAAACTTATATAGATTGGTTGATATTTCTGAAATACACATTTTGCAAGGCAAGGCCTGATGTTTTTTTCCTGTGGCTACTTTGACAAAGAAGCTGATCCTGTAAACCATCTAAACATTTGAGTCTCATTTATTCCTTTTGGAGCACCTTATAAATATCTTCCTTTTCCATTTATATCATATTTGGCTTCTCCAAAGCCTGTCTCAGCTCTGTGTCCATCTCCACCCCTGGGCTGACCACTCAAGTCAGTAACTTTCTCATCTGCCTCTCTAGTAGCTTGTTCTCCTTCCAATCAGCTGTGAGAGGACAAATGGGTTTATAATAGTCCTTCTCAACTTTCATGTTGGTAATGATGATCACTTTAGTTCTTGGCCTTTTTTTTTTTTTTTTTTAAATTATTTTTTTAGGAGGTGCCAGGCATCTTGTACATGGAGACACACACTCCATGTATTGCACTGAGGTATACCTGCTCCCCATGGCCTTTTGTTAAGAATTAAAGGATGTCCTTTTTACTTTTCATAGAACTTTTTCCAAAAGACTTCTTACAAGAACAAAAGATTTTTGGGAGTAGTTCTTGCTACTTTTTTTTTTTAAGATTTATTTTATTTCTCCCCACCCCCTTGTTGTTTTGCACTTTCTGTGTCTGTCTTCCTTGTTTCTTTGGGAGGCACCGAGAACTGAAGTGGGGACCTCCGATGTGGGAGAGAGGCACCTAATCACGTGAGCCACCTCTGCCCCCTCCTTTGTTGTCTCTCTCATGCTTCCCTCTGTGTGTCTCTTATTGCGTCATCTTTTTGCACCACCTTGCGACGCCTGACTGTCGTGTCAGCTTGCTGTCTGGCTACTCTTCCTTTTTTTAAGGAGGCACCAGGAACCTCTGCTCCCTGCTTTTGTTGTCTTTCTCATTATCTTTTCTTCTTGTGTCTCTTGTTGAGTCGGCTTGCTGTGCCTGCTGGTTGTGCCAGCTCGCTGTCTTCTTTAGGAGGCACCGGGAACTGAACTAGGGACCTCCCATGTGGTAGGCGGTAGCTCAGTTGCTTGAGCCACATCTGCTTCTCTCTTGTTACATTTTATGTTCAGAATTTGTAGCCTCAAAGATTTGGACCTTAGAGATCTTCTAGACCAGGGATTATTGTATATCTGTAGGCATATATACTTTTGTTTTTTTGTTTTTTTTAAAGATTTTATTTATTTATTCATTTATCCCCCCCTTGCTGCTTGTGCTCGCTGGGTCAGCTAACCACGCCGTGTGGGCAGGCTTGCCTTCACCAGGAGGCCCCGGGAACCGAACCCGGGGCCTCCCATATGGTAAACGGGAGCCCTACTGATTGAGCCACAGCCGCTTCCCAGCATATATACTTTTGAGGGGACAAAGGGACCATAGCTTTTGAGGAAAAAAAATTTTTTTCTTTCCTCAAAGAGGTTCCTGATTCTAGAAAAGTTAAGAACATTTTGATCTACTTTCTGCCTCATTTGGCAGGAAACTGAGGCTCAGAGAGGTGAAAGGACTTGTTTATCATGACATTATGAGCATTTAGACTCGCAATCCAGGACTTCCCACTGTACCACAAATAAAATTATCTAAAGGGTCCAAGGGTTAAATTTCCCTTGGTTTTTTATTATTTCCCTTGCTTGCTCATTCCTTTTCTGCCCCCCTCCCCCCACTTTTCCTTTAGTAGGAAGTATGTCAAATTTATTTACCTGTGTTCATGTATTTTTTTAATTTCCTTAGGCCAAGACATGACTACAGTAGCGGTACATGTGGACTCCAAAGCTGAGCTCACTACCCTGCTGGAGCAGTGGGAAAAGGAACATGGCAGTGGGCAAGACATGGTCCCTATCCTTACCAGGTATGAACAATTAACATGTTTTGGGTTTTTTTTTTAAATTGGTTTTATTTTATTTTATTTTTTTTTAAAGATTTTATTTATTTATTCATTTATCCCCCCCTTGCTGCTTGTGCTCGCTGGGTCAGCTAACCACACCGCGCGGGCGGGCTTGCCTTCACCAGGAGGCCCCGGGAACCGAACCCGGGGCCTCCCATATGGTAAACGGGAGCCCTACTGATTGAGCCACAGCCGCTTCCCTTAAATTGGTTTTAAAGAAGCAAAAATTGGTGTGGAGAATAGCATAAGAACATTTTTCACCTTAGTTGTTAGTGAATTCTAAAAAAAAATTTTTTTTCTTTTTTTTCTTGAACCAGTCTTTATCTCTACTTGCTGAAGTACTCTAATTTTCTTACATTTCCTCTCAGGTCCTTTATTCTCAGTCTCCTTCGTGGGTTCTTCTCCTGCCTGTCTCTTAAGTGTTGTTCTCAGGGTTTTTTGTCTTTTTCTTCTCTCTTCATCCTGTGTATTCTACCTAGATAGCTACATTCCTGTCCATGGTCTCAACTATCATTCTTATGCCAGCTTCGAAATCTTTGTTTCTATCTCAAACCCCTTTTTTGAATTTCAGACTCATTTCTTAGCCGTTTCATGTACACATCTTTATCTGGCTATCCTACAGACACCTGAAACATACTGTGTCTAAAACAAACCGTATCTAAAATAGCTTCTTCCTTTCTTTCTCTCTCCTCATCTCTAATTTGTGCTTTTTGTACTCCCTGCCTTGGTATAAATGGTTTTAGACTGAGAGCCATCCTCTCCCAGCATGTTCTGTCAACACAGTCTCAGTCACCAAGCTCTGGAGATTTCATCTTCCTTCTCTTCTCTCTCCTCCATCTCCACTACCACTTCCTTCATTGGGTACCAATCATGTGACTGGCCCATTAGGTAATATGCCTTATACCCATGTCTCTGGTTTACTTCCTTTTAATCTATCCTTCCCCTTATGGAAAGATTCATCTTTCTCATACACAAATCTGATTGTCATACCTCTGCTCAGAAATCTTCCATGCCTCACTGTTTGCTACAGAATAAAAGGTAAACTTAGTATGACCTACAAGACTATGATTTGTCTTCTACTGTGTTTTTTTGCCTGAAAGTGTTGGTCTTTTTCAGTATGGAATAGAACCATATTTTTAAATGTCTGTGTGCCTTTGCACTTGCTGTTTCTTTGGCCTGAAATGCCTTTCTGTGGCTTAGTCTGCGTGTTTGCCTGGCAAGCTCCAGTCCCTTTAAGAAACAGCTCAACGATCATATCTGTAAAACCTTCCCCTGACTTTGACTTCCCTAGACAGGATTGGATACTCCTTTTTTAAATGCTCCCATTTTCTTCTTTGAGGTGGAAGAGGGTGGTTGGAAATATTTCATTTCTAGTTATATTCATTTTGTTTTCGTTTTTGTTGTTTTTAATGGAAATATAATTCACATGCCATAAAATTTACCCTTCTAAAGTGTGCAGTTCAGTGTTTTTTAGTATATTCACAAGGTTGTGCAACCACCACCACTATCTAGTTCTAGAACATTTGATCACCCCCCAAAGGAAACCCTGTATCCATTAGCAGTCACTATCTATTCCCCCTTCTTGGACCTCCTGGCAGCCACTAAACTACTTTCTGTCTCTGTGGATTTGCCTATACTGGACATTAAGTATAAATGGAATCATATAGTCTGTAACCTTTTGCATCTGGCTTCTTTCACTTAGTGTAATGTTTTCAAGTTTCATCCATTTTGTAGAGTGTATCAGTAATCTTTCCTTTTTATGGCTGAATATTATGCCATTGTACATATATAATAATTTGTTTAGCCATTTATCTCTTGGACATTTGGGTTATTTTCACTTTTTAGCAATTGTGAATAATGTTGCCATGAACAATTGTGTACAAAATTTTTTATGGACATAAATTTTCAGTTCTCTTGGCTAGGTACCTACGACTAGAATTGCTGGGTCATATGGTAACTCTAGGTCTAACTTTTTACACCCTTGACAAAATCTGCCTTTCTTTTATTTATTTATTTATTTGTTTATTTAGGCTATTGTCACGGGGTTATTGTTTTTGTTAGGTTATAGTTCTTTTTAGGGTAGATTTAGCGTTAGAGTAGTTTGTTAGTGTTAAGATTAGGATTGTTTTGTCTTGATGTTAGGGTTAGATTTATGGTTAGGTTTTGGATTGTTATTAAGTGTATGTTTTTGGTTAATGTCAGGGTTAGTGCTAGGGTGAAGTTTACTATTGTCATTAGGATTAGGTTTAGGGCTATGTTAAGTTATGATTGTGGATAGTTTTAGGATTAGGGTTAGCATTTGGTTTAAGGTGAAGGTTGTAAAATAGGAATAGGAATAGTGTTAGGGTTACAGCTAGGTTTAGGGTTAGGGGCATTGTTAGGGTTAGGTTGAGTTGTCAGGTTTTCTTTAGATTTAGTTTGAGTGCTGTGTAAGGGTTTGGCTTAGTAGTTGTTTTGTTGTGAATGGCCACGTTGTAGTTAAGAGTTGTGAGTGACCTAGGTTTTACAGTTATGGTTAAAGTTAAGTTTGGGGGGTTGGTTTTGGGTTGGGGTTATACTTATTGTTTTAGGTCAGTTTAAATTAAGGGTTAGTTTTATTAGTAGGGTTAAGTTTAGGGTTATGGTATGGTTGTTAGGTTGATTGAGGTTTAGCTTAATGTTTAGTGTAGAGTTAGGGTTGGTCTTATGGTTATTGTTATTGTTAGAGTTGTTTTTTTAATTAGAGAAGTTATAGGTTTATAGAAAAGTCATCTGTAAAATATATAAAATACAGAGTTCCCATATATCACCCTATTATTATTAACACCTTGCATTATTGTGTTATATTTGTTACAGTTAATGAAAGAACATTTTTATGATTATACTACAAATTATAATTATACAATTAACTATAATCCATCATTTACAATAGGGTCCACTGTTTGTGTTGTATAGTCCTGTTTTATTTATTTTTTAAAATTTTATACTAGTAACATATATACCTAAAATTTCCCCCTTTTAACCACATTCACATATATAGTTCAGTGCTGTTAATTACATTCACAATGTTGTGCTACCATCACCACCATCCATTAACAAAGCTTTACAGTCACCCCAAATAGAAATTCTGTACAATTCAGGCATTAATTCCCTATTCCTACCCCAGCACAGCCCCTTGTAACCAATACGTCTCTGACGTCTGTGGGTTTGCTTATTCTAATTAGTTCATATCAGTGAGATCATATAATATTTGTCCTTTTGTGTCTGGCTAATTTAACTCAGTATGTCTTCAAGATTCATCCATGTTGTCTCATGTATCGGAACTTTGTTCCTTTTTTACAGCTAAATAATGTTCCATTGTATGTACATACCACATTTTATTTGTCCATTCATCAGCTGATAGACACTTGGATTGCTTCCATCTTTTGGAAATTGTGAATGATCCCACTATGAACATTGATGTCCAAATATCAGTTCGGGTCCCTGCTTTCAATTCCTTTGGGTATATTCTAGAAGTGAGTTTGCCCAGTCATGATAATTCTATACTTAACTTTCTGAGGAACTGCCAGTCTCTTACACAGCACCTGCACCGTTTTACATCTCACCAGCAATGATTGAGTGTTCCTATTTCGCCACATCCTCTCCGTTACTTGTAGTTTTCTGTTTTTTTTTTTTTTTTTAAATAATAGTTATTCTAATGGTTGTGAAATGGTATCTTGTTGTGGCTTAGATTTGCATTTCCCTAGTAGCTAATCATGTGAGCATCTTTTCATGTGCTCTTTGGCAATATGTATATCCTCTTTGGCGAAATATCTATCGAAGTCTTTTGGGGGGGGGGGGGGGG